>JXCR01148743.1:634131-780703 GCA_002079205.1 Phalaenopsis hybrid cultivar | reverse complement strand
ATATATATATATATATATCTTAGTATTTTGTTTTATAATTGTTCTAATGTATTAGGAGATAATAATACCTTAGAATCCTACACAATCGTATATATCATAAATCAAGACAAATATTGGTATTGGACAAAAATTTGGGAAATCAGAGATGAGGGGTATGTTGGTGTCTCTGCTTCACAGTTAAATTCGATATCTAAACAATGCCATTTCTTCATCTCTGCAAAACTACTCCATACAATGAGAATAATTAAAGTTACAAAGGAAAGTGTCATTTTAAACTATTGCATTCAATTGGGAAAGCCTATTGATATGAGATCAATTAATTTTAAATCTATTATGAATATTAGAATGAATGGGCCTATAAGTGGATTGGGGCATCCTTCTGCAATCTTTTCACTTTGCAGTCAATCTTAAGTACCATATGAAAGTTGGGAGAAAGTGTTATTAATCTGAGAGTTCATATATCCTATTGATGCAAACTATATTGGGAATGGAAATGAAGCATTGGAAATTATCTTGGATCAATCATCACATGTTTCGACTCCCTTAATGCCCAGTATACTTGGAAGTTCACAAGTTTTGGAGAAGAAAATAAAGAAGTTAGAAAGAGAACTTCAGAATATCATAAATGCGATAGGAAATTTTACTTACCTTTTTGATCACTTAGATTGGAGGATGGAGGAACACTTTGATCATAAGGGACGGATTGAAGCAGGTTTGGTGCAGATGTTTAATAAGAATGAATGGATCGATGAAAATTAGATTGATCATCTCCCGTACCAAACATTCTACAGTTTGTACGTACATTACTAGTTTATGGGAGATATTAGAGGAGGAGACTGTACTGAATATGAAGAGGAGTAATTGAAGAAGTTAGACTTTCCACTGTTTAAAATTAATTATGTTTTTAATATAATTATGTTAGATTTGCTTTTCTTTGAAACTTCTATCACTTTAATTGTATGTATAGTTTAGTTTTCAGTGTTTTAGTGTTCTGGCTTGATTTCGACACTGAATTATAGTGTGATTCACTTTATGTATGTGTTAGTGGGATTAAAAATCTGTGTTTATAAAAAGTTGGAAATTCATATATAAAAGTTGGTTTTGTGTTGTTTGTGAAAACACTTTTTTTTGGTCTATTTAAGAATGAATATTATTGTTTAAAGAGACTAATTAGATGTTGGAGTGAATTGGAAATAACTGATGTGTGAAAATAATGGAAATTGAATATTTTTGGCACTGTTGCCGGGCACCATGAAAGTCCCCAAATACTTTGAAATTTCGCAAATTGCACAGTGAAAATTCCATTTTTACCCCTTCGATCACCTTCAAACTTCGGTTTACACCCCTGGGGCTAGAAAAAACTTGGATTTAAAGGGATTAGAAAACAAAAGAAGTTTGGATTTCATCTTCTCTCGGTAAGCTACACTTTGACTTAAAATTTTTTTATTTCCACCCAGGATTTCTCCTACATTACCGAGATCTAAAATTTTCAAATTTTCTAAGGAAATTTTGAGGAAATCCTTTGGTGAACAACTCTTTCTTAGTGGATTTAAGTTTAAAATGTTCCATATTATGATTTTAAAAATTTTTGGAATTTATTTGGATTTTATCATTTATTTCTTTCTTTTGAAGATTGCAATGGCACCAAGGATGAACAAAGGAAAGAGGGAATTGGAATATGATGATCGAAGATTCATCAACTTTAAAGCTAGAATTCATCTCATTAGTCTACTGAATACAAAGAAAATAATTTTGGATCGAGTGTTCAAAAATCCGGTTGGTGAATTTGAGAGATTGATTGTTGCTTGGCAGTGGTAGAATTTCGATTACTTTACTGCCAATCTGTTATTTGTATAGTCATGGAGTTTTATGCCAATTTAAAAGAGACTTCTGATGACCACGACTATGTTCGTGGTAAAATGGTTAAGTTCACCCTAAGAAGGATTAATGAAATTTATCAGTTGCAAGGATCATTTCAATGTGAGTACAATGCATTCTCTACTGCGAATGAGGCTCTGGATGAAGTTATTTCATTTCTTATCAATGAAAGAGGAGCTTGGAAGGTGAAGAATAACGTTAAGGTAAACTTCTTTGCTTCTATTTTAAATGTTGTATCCAAGGCATGACATTACTTTATATATGTTAGAATGATACCTATGAACCACCATAGCAAAATTACTAAGGATAGAGCCATTCTGAACTTCTATATTCGACAGTCTAGATGTTGGCTCTATAATCTATAAGAAATTCGTTCTATTGCTTTGGGTGAGACGATTGGTGGATTAGGACACTCTGCCCTGATTTTCACATTATGTGAGCAATTAGGAGTTGATTTTAGAATTGATGAGGAAAGGATTGAGCCTCTTAAACTTATTGGGCCAGCAAATATTAAAACCTATGAATCTCAAGTTGGATGGAAAATGGGAATTAGGAGTAGGGATATTCCTTCTACTTCTAGTACCCCTACTCTCTAGGGACTTATGGAAGAGATGATGATCTAGCAAGGAGATAACTTAAGGATAGAGAACATGATTGAAAATTTGGAGGTCAGGAATGCACATAATGATAATTTAAAAAAACAAAAGTTTGAATATGATGTTGCATATGATGATGCCATAGTTAGATACATGAGGCATAACCACTTAGTATAGTTTTCTAGTCACACTATCTTTACCCCTTATCAACAGTAGAACTTTGATATAGAAGAAGAAAAAGATGATGAAAAAGAAGATGATGAGTGAAGATGTCTGCTTAGTCATAGTTAAGATCTTTTATTTAGTTTATAGTTTGTTGCATGTTGTTGTTGTTATTGTTTAGTTTGTAGAGTATGATACTTTGATTTGTATTGAATGTTGTGTTGTGAACTACAATCTATAGAGCTATTTTTGAATTGAAAATTATTTTAGTATTGTTGTTTATTTTTAGTACTTTGTTGTATTTATTTTTAGTTAACTCTTTCTCAACAAATATTATTTAGNAAAGTTAAAAAACGCATAAATGTATAAATACCCAAAATTACATCAGTACGATAGATAGAGAAAAAACATTTAAAATACACCCATAAAGTTTATCTAAAACAACAATGAAGAGCGTCTCAAGCCAATGTGCCATCGAGAAAGAGCCGATATCATCATTTAAACCAAAGTGCTGCTCGTGGCAAAAGAGTACCATCAAAAGAAAAGCTTGAAAAATAACAATAATCTCCTAATTCCCTGAAACCATAAGTCTGTAGTCGACTAAAAAACACAACAAAAAAACAATGCAAAAAGTTAGTATTAAAGGCAGCTAAATTATTGATTGATAGGGAGTGATGAACCCACGACATAGGGACAATAGATGGTTAATTCAGAACAGAAAAATAGAAATTTTCACATAGCAAAGCAAGTTGAGACCGAAAGGCCCATGACCGAAAAACCTATGCAAGCAGTGGTGCAGAAAAAATGACAACAAGTTAACTTCTAATGTAAGGCACATCTAATAAGTCCCCATTCAAGAGTAATTGTAACTGAGGTGGGGGCAAAAAGCCCACAAATATTCTTCTTAAACCCAGTTTAGCGAGCCAATCAGTGGGAGAATTGCATTCTCTGTAAATGAAATGCATCTATATAACCAAGTGTTGCTTTTTAATAAAATCCTAAAGAAAGTTAAGCAAATAGAGAATATTCCAAGTGATAGAAGAGGCCTTGTTGAACATGTTAACAATAGCGATAAAATCCGATTCAATATAAATCATATTAAAACAAAAAATGACCGCAATCTGTAAAGCATACCAAATGGCCAAACATTCCGCTTCTAAAGGTGTGGAGGCACAAACCGAGGAGGCAAAAAAACCAAGGCAGCTGCCCCTATTATCACGAAAAATACCCCCCATCCCGACGCCATTAACAGTCCAGCTCCCATCAACATTTAGTTTCACCCAACCAACAGTGGGGGGGTTGCCATATTAGTAAAGAGGCCCTCCTACCCCTCTGGGAGCAAGCCGAAAGTGTCGAAAAGTGCCGGGAGGTTTTGAGAAAATAGGCAAGAATATAAGAGGTGGTATTAGCAGGTGTTGGAGGACGTGTTTCATATTTATGAGCATTTCTAGCAGCCCAAAGGAACCACAAAATACATAAAGGAAAAGATTCCAATTCACCAAAATAAATAGGTGCAGCCTTCCAAGCATCCATATAGTTATCCAACTCAGAAATATTATTCAATCTAGTCCAAATAATACCGAAATATGACCCAACCTCATGCCAAATAATACAAGCATAATGACGATTAAAGAAAACATGTGAAGCCGATTTAGCCTCACATTTACAAATAAAGGAAATCGAGCCATGCGCAAGCCTTTCAATTTTAAAATGTCATCCAAAGGCAAAAACAGTAAAAATATCTCCATAAAAAGAAGGATATAGAAGGGGATAGAACATCATTCCAAAGAGTTTTAGTCCAACATCGATGGGTAAAAGTATGCATATTTTGATACAAAAGTTTTGTTATGGAATTATGAGAGGTGAATTTTCACATGGGGGAATCCTTAATAGTGGATGAAGGAAGTGGTATTTTAGTAATATGCCTAGCCTTATCCCCAACCAAATCCAGGAGCTTAGGAACATCCCAAGCACCATTGCGCCAACAATCAGAAACAAGGATGTTGTTATCAAAAACAGGATGAGACATTGTAGAAAGATCTTCCGTTCCCCAATGATCATACCGAAAAGATAAATTACCATTGCCAATATTGCAAAAGATAAACTTTTGAGCAACAGGCCAAACTTTAATTAAAGCTTTCCAAACTTTAGTGTCACCCTTTTTCCATTCAATGATGGTGGGGTAAACTTGAGAGCAATACTTTTTATGAAGAAATTGAGCCCATAGCGACATACGTATGCGAAATTTAAACCAAAGTTTACACATATTAATCTCAGCAATACGATTTAGATTTTTAAAACCTAAACCACCAGCAAAAAGAGGTTTGCAAACTTTATCCCAAGTAGACCAATATTTTCTTTGATTACTTCCAGACCATAAAAATTTATTGAAGAGCCTTTCCAGAGTATTTTGTGTACTCTTTTTCAGGTGAAGGACTTGAAGAGCATATAAGGGAATGGTGTGGAGAACACTCTTAAGTAAAGTGAGCTTGCCGTCACNAATTATTTAATATCAATAAAGCTTTAAACAGTTAATATTTATAGATAATAATTTATTTTATTACTTTATTTTCATTATAGATAAAATTTTTATTCAAGTTTAGCCTCAAATTTAAAAATCACTCATAAATTAAATTGAGTCAAACTCAATCATTTGTTGCTCAACTCTAGAAAAGATCAAATGACTTAGGATTAACTAAGATGATTGACTTCATAAAAATTTAAAAGTTATGTCTAAAGACATTCAACAGGATATATATATATATATATTAGTTAAAAGAGCGTCTCGTGACTCCCTACGCGTTGATATAAAAAGTTGTTACAAAAAGAGGGAGGGAAAGCGGATCCCCATCTAAAAGCCAAAAAAAAATACAAAATAAATCCTAGGGGTTCCCCAATCCACAGTACAACTCAACACAAAGTAAAAGACGCATAAAGGTATAATTACCCAAAAGTACATCAGTATGATAGATAGAGAAAAAACATTTAAAATGCACCCATAAAAGTCCATCTAAACAGCAATGTAGGGCGACTCAAGCCAATGTGCCATCGAGAGAGCGTCGATATCATCATTTAAGCCAAAGTGCTGCTCGTGGCAAAATAGTAACATCAAAAGAAAAGCTTGAAAAATAGCAATAATCTCCCAATTCCCTGAAATCATAAGTCTGTAGTCGACTAAAAAACACAACCGAAAAACAATGCAAAAATTTAGTATTAAAAGCAGAGAAATTATAGATTGATAGGGAGTGATGAACCCACGACATAGGGACAGTAGAAGGTTAATTCGGAACAGAAAAACAGAAATTTTCATATGGCAAAGTAAGTTGAGACCAAAAGGCCCATGATCGAAAAATCTATGCAAGCACTGGCGCAGAAAAAATGGCAACAAGTTAACTTCTAATGTAAGGCACATCTAATAAGTCCCCATTCAAGAGTAATTGTAATTGAGTTGGGGGCAAAATGCCCACAAAAATTCTTCTTAATCCCTGTTTAGCAAGCCAATCAGCTGGAGAATTGCATTCTTTGTAAATGAAATGCATCTGTATAACCAAGTGTTGCTTTTTAATAAAATCCTGAATAGTGTTAAGCAAACAAAGAATATTCCAGGTGATAGGAGAGGCCTTGTTGAACATGTTAACAATAGCGATAGAATTTGATTCAATATGAATCATATTGAAATGAAAAATAACCACAATCTGTAAAGCATACCAAATGGCCAAACATTCCGCTTCTAAAGGTGTGGAGGCACAAACCGGGAAGGAAAAAAAACCAAGGCAGTTGCCCCTATTATCACGAAAAATACCCCCCATTCCGGCGCCATTAACAGTCCAGCTCCCATCAACATTCAGCTTCACCCAACCAACAGACGGGGGTTGCCATCTTAGTAAAGATGCCCTCCTACCCCTCTGGGGGCAAGCCGAAATTGTTGAAAAGTGCCGGGAGATTTTGAGAAAATAGGCAAGAATATAAGAGGTGGTATTAGCAGGTGTTGGAGGACATGTTTCATATTTATGAGCATTTCTAGCAGCCCAAAGGAACCACAAAATAACTAAAGAAAAACATTCCAATTTACCAACATAAATAGGTGTAGCCTTCCAAGCATCAATATAGTTATCCAACTCAGAAAAATTATTCAATCTAGTCCAAGTAATACTGAAATAAGACCCAACCTCATGCCAAACAATACAAGCATAATGACAATTAAGGAAAACGTGTGAAGCCGATTCAGCCTCACATTTGCAAATATAGCACCTCGAAGCCATGCGCAAGCCTTTCAATTTTAAAATGTCATCCAAAGGCAAAAGTAGTAAAAAATATCTCCATAAAAAGAAGGATAAAGAAGGGGATAGAACATCATTCTGAAGAGTTTTAGTCCAGTGTCGATGGGTAAAAGTATGCATATTTTGATACAGAAGTTTTGATATGGAATTATGATAGGCGAATTTCCACATGGAGGAATCTTTAATAGTGGATGACGAAAGCGGTATTTTTGTGATATGCCTAGCCTTATCCCCAAGCAAATCCAGGAGCTTAGGCACATCCCAAGCATCATTGCGCCAACAATCAGAAACAAGAATGTTATCAAAAATAGAATGAGACATCGTAGAAAGGTCCTCCATTCCCCAATGATCATACCAAAAAGATAAATTACCATTGCCAATATCCCAAAAGATAAACTTTTGAGCAACAGGTCAAACTTTAATTAAAGCTTTCTAAGGTTTAGTGTCACCCTTTTTCCATTCAACGATGGTGGGGTGAACTTGAGAGCAATACTTTTTATGAAGAAATTGAGCCCATAGCGACGTACCCATGCAAAATTTAAACCAAATTTTACACATATTGATCTCAGTAATATGATTTAGATTCTTAAAACCTAAACCACCAGCAAAAAGAGGTTTGTAAACTTTATCCCAAGTAGACCAAATTTTTCTTTGATTACTTCCAGACCATAAAAATTTATTGAAGAGCCTCTCCAGAGTATTTTGTGTACTCTTTTTCAGGTGAAGGACATGAAGAGCATATAAGGGAATGGTGTGGAGAACACTCTTAAGTAAAGTGAGCTTGCCGTCACTAGATAAAAAAGTATTCCTCCAATTGGTTATCTTGGCTTTAATTTTTTCCACAACATCATCCATTTGAGATTGCCTTTTCCTACCTCGCAAAATATTGACACCCAAATATTTAAGCAGAAGGGAGGCCATCTGACAAGATGTATGATTGATAGCCCAGGAGGTTAAGGTAGTGCTAGCATGCTTACCGAAATATAAATGACATTTATCCGTGTTAAAGGTTAATTTCGATGTGTGCTGGAAGTGCTTTAATGTTCTCATCAAATGTTTGAAAGCATTTTTGCTTGCGTTAGACAAGATAATAGCGTCATCAGCATAAGCCAGATGACTAACCATAAGCTTAGAATTGTGAGAAAATTGGGTGTAAGGGTGAATCATCTGCATTTGACTCATAAGGCGAAAGAGGTAATCAAAATCAAGAATAAAGATCGTAGGAGAAAGAGGATCACCTTGTTTGATCCCTCTTAAAGAGGTAAAGAAACCATAAGATTTTCCATTCACAAGAATGCTGTAGTAATTCTGAGCAAGCCAGGTTTGAATAATACTACAAAATTTAATAAAGAAACCTCGAACATGAATGATGCTTAAAATAAAGTCCCAATTGATAGTGTCAAAATCTTTCTTAATGTCAAGCTTAATGATTACACTGCCACCCCTACCCTTCTTATCTAAGTCTTCAATAATTTCTTAAGCAAGAAGAATATTATCAGAAATTTCCTTACCCTGAATGAAAGCAGATTGTTGAGGAGAGATGATGGTTGCGAAATGAGGTTGTAAACGAGCCACAATAATCTTACTTATTACTTTAAAAGTGACAGAGGTAAGGGAGAGAGGCCGGAAGTTATCCCAACAAAGTTTATCATTATTCTTAGGGATAAGCATGATTAGGGAGGAAGTGAAATATTTTGCCCGGGTTGTCACCCAAGAAAAAAACATTGAATGACACTTATCACTTCCTTCTTAATAATGTCCCAACAAGTAATATAGAAAGTTGAGAAAAAGCCATCAGGCTCCGGAGTCTTATTGGGGTTAATAAAAGTGGCAAGAATCTCTTCTTCAGTTGGGACATCAATAAGAGCAAGAGAAGAGGTATAATCCTTTTCCTCCTTGAAAAGATCCACATTAACAGGTAAGACCGAAGTTAATTGTTAGAAAATGTTAGTGAAGTGCTGAACCGCACTGTTACCAATCGCTTCAAGATTGGTAAGAGATTCACCCTCAAAAGGTATGATTTTTAGGATTGTGTTTAAGTTATGTCTTTGCTTTATGGATGCATGAAAAAATTTGGTGTTCCTATCGCCACAAGCAAAATAAACATCATTAGCTTTTTGTTTCAGGAAACCTTCCTCTAAATCAATGGCTTACAGAAGGGAGTCTTGAACTTTAACTACATCATTAGCCCATTCCAAAGTACAATAGTCTTCTGATTCTAATAAATCAACTTTTTCTGCACTTCAATAACTTTAGTATGTACATTACCAAAAACTTGGTAATTCTATTTCTGTAAATGATCTGCTACTTTTTTATGAAGCTGTCATAAAATATACCAAGTGGTGCCAGCAGTATCAGAGATCCAAGCCTGCTTGATGAGAGCTAAGAAGGAATCATGGTTGGTCTAGATATTAAAGAACTTATATTTAGAAAAGGAAGGGGAATTAAAAAAATCTAGTGTAAGTAAAATGGGGTTATGATCAGAAGCCGCAGCGTTTAGGTGTTGGACTTTAGAAATTGGATAATAAGTTAGGAAAGGTCTGTTTGCAAGAAAACAATCCAAACGTTGTGATAGTAGACCACGACGCCAAGTGTAAGGAGAACCAGAGTAACTTAAATTATACAAACCAACATCGACAATCTTATCACAAAACCTATTGATAGGAGAAATCTCACATTTTTTGCCACATCTCTTTTCAGCAGGTTTCACAATCATATTAAAATCACCTCCAACAACCCAATTTTCATTGATCGTTTCCCCCATGTAAATCAATTTATCCTAAAGTAAAAGTTTGTCTTGTAAAATAGAGCTAGCATAAACAAAAGTGGGCCACCCATGAAAATTTTCCAATTTGAAATTTGTAAGAACAAACTGAGTGTCATCCTCAATGATATTTAAATGAAACCCACGCTTCCAAAAAAATCCAAATTTGTTATTTTTGTTGTAATAGTGATTAATATTAGGAAAAAATTAAAAAATTTTACCTTGATTCACAGATACCAGAGGCTCCAGAATAGCAAAGATAAAAGGCTTATAGACCCTATTTAAGTGTTTTAGCCTATTAAGAGAGCTAGGAACAACAACTCCCCTAATGTTCCAAACCAGAATATTAAACATAATTTCTCGAGCTGCCCTTTCTAGTAGATCTAGAAGGGGTGTCGATCTGCTCTCCGTCAGAATAGTATTTTCCACCTCTAATGATATTTTCAGTATCTAGATGCAGTAGCTCATTTTTCCTTTTACTTTTCTTTTTACTGGCCTTTTGTACTAGCCATTCATCCTCCAACATGTATGTTGCTTCCATAATAGCATTTTCAGAAAGAATGTCATGGTCAACATTATTTTTTTTTTCGAGACGAAGAAGCAGTGCTAACATTAACATCCCCATTAGAGGGGATTTCAAAGGCTTGTCCCTTATACTGTGCCACTTGTGAATTGGTGTTAGCTATAGCAGTTAAAACAAAAGGAATAACGTTAGTAGAAGTGGGATTAGGTAAAGTATTCTCACTATCATCATCTATTAAAACCAAAGGGACATCATCAATAGAGGCAATATGTGCACCTGCCTCTAGATCCTTACCTATTCCGAAGTTCATAAGTTCCCTATTTACCACAAAAGTGTTGTTAGTATCACAATCTTCTTCAACCCCCATTTGTTGTGTCGGAGCATGAGGATCTATGTTAGATATGGGAGCAGAATTTTGCAAGCATAATTCAACGTTATGCAAAGAGAGGTTTATCTCATCAACTAACTCATCACCAGGCTCAATATTAGGAACATAGATTTTTTTCCACATGCTTGATAATTGGAATAGAGTTTTGTTGAGGTGAATGGTGCCTTTTTTCAGAAGTATGAGAAGGTTGAGTGACAATAGAAGGTTTGAGGTGGGGAATTTAAATGATAACACTGAGGAGTAGTGTGCCCAAACATAGAACAATGAGTGTAAAAGAGGGAGTGTCTTTCAATCTCTACCGATTGCCAATAGCCTTGATGTTGTGAGCCAATCCATATCTTGTCACAAAATGGTTGAGTAATGTCTCTCTCAACCAAAATACGAGCTTCAGATGGTCTAGTAATATAGTGAGTCGCACTATCCATTTTAAGTGGTTTTCCATATGCAGCAGGAAGGGAAAAAAGAATCTCGTGATTAAAGAGATGTAATTTGAGCCAGGGAAATCAGATCCACACCGGAATGATAGGCAATTCGGCTATAGGATCAAAATTGATGGACCACTTTAGAAATTTCATAGCAAAGAGCCAGTGTAATCCTCGTCATTAACAAGTTGTATCAAAATATTTCCACCATCCAGGACTCCAACATTCCACCCGCCCTTTAATTTGAGCACTTCAAAATCCCCTCTAATAAACTCCAATTTTGGAATACCATACATAAAATTTCTGACCAAAGCCAAGCAACAATTAGAAGCCAAAGTCAAAGTGTCATCCTCGGAAACATACATAGCAAATTTTCCATTTTTCTTACCCATTTTTTTGATGAACGAAAAATATCCTCCAACATTCAAGGAATCATGAAACCCTTGCGGAAATAAAAATGAGGTAAGGGTTTCAGAAGACCCAACACCTTTCTCTAAAACCGCATCAACAAAAGATCTATCACCAGGGGCCATTAGGCCCAAAACGAAAAGTGAAAACAAAATAGAAGACAACAAAAGGTGAAAAGCGTAAGAATAAGATCCAAGAAAGAGCACAAACTAGAATAAGATAAAATACCAGAAAAACCAATTAAATTGAAAATAAAATAAGGAAGAAAGAATCACAAAATCAACAAAGAAAGGAGGCAAACATTTGAAACCGAGAAGGGGACAGCAAAACCCCAAAATTGAAACAAAACTCACAGATACGAACAAGGTAAAGAGCCACAGATCTCAGAAAACTAACGAAAACAGGAGCAAAATAAGCAAGAAGAATGCAAGAGAGGGTGTTGGAGAGATCTCAGCAGCCGGTAGGAAAGTCGCCATCCTCAGCGCCGAAAATCACCTCNAAACGGATGTCATAACTTTCTCTAGTTTATTTGATCGAGCCTCACCCTCAATTCTTGTGTTCATCCTTAGGGATAGATACAGGATTTGAGGTAAACACTCTTTCATTTAAACTATGAAAATTATGAGGTCAATAACTTTCTCTAGTTTATTTGATCGAGTCTCACCCTCAATTCTTGTGTTCATCCTTCGGGATGGATACTTTAGTTTATTTGATCGAGCCTCACTCTCAATTCTTGTGTTCATCCTTCGGGATAGATATTTCTCTAGTTTATTTGATCGGGTCTCACCCTCAATTCTTGTGTTCATCCTTCGGGATAGATACATGATTTGAGATAAAGTGCTCTTTCATCTAAACTATGAAAATTATGGGGTCAATTTGACTTCATCTCTTTCATTTAAACTATGAAAATTATGGGGTCAGTTTGACTTCATATTTTTCAAAACTAAATCTAGTTTATTTGATCGAGCCTCACCCTCAATTCTTGTGTTCATCCTTTGGGATAGATACACGAAGGTAAAGCGCTCTTTCATTTAAACTATGAAAATTATGGGGTCAGTTTGACTTCATCTTTTTTCAAAATGTCATAACTTTCTCTAGTTTATTTGATCGAGCCTCACGCTCAATTCTTGTGTTCATCCTTCGGGATAGATACATGATTTGAGAAAGCGTTCTTTCATTTAAACTATGAAAATTATGGGGTCAGTTTGACTTCATCTTTTTCAAAATTATAAATTTTTTTTTTGAAAATTATGGGGTCAGTTTGACTTCATCTTTTTCAAAACTAAATTTTTTTTTAAAAAAAACATACTTCCCGAAGCGGGCAACGGGATTTCAATTCCGATGACCGACAGCTTCTTACGGGCAAACCCCACAAATCTTACGGGCAAACCCCACACCGAAGCGGGCAACGATTTCAATTCCGATGACCGACAGCTTCTTACGGGCAAACTCCACACCAAAAATAGTGTCGACAAGCTCAAGCTAAGCTTATAGAAAATTGGAATAATTGGGGTAGAGACCACGTTTACCAAACTTTGCCTAGGGAAGTCACCCTGAAACCCCATATTTGGGAGGATCACCTATCGTTAGAAAAATTGGTATTAAAATTAAGGAATAAATTCAACACATACACCCAATGTTTTTCTGCCAACCCAAGCTTCAATTCAAACAATAATTACCCTAGTGTACATAACCAGAAATGGGAGGGCGCCCAAGTTGATTCTGTAGAAATTTCAAATAATCAAGAAAGTGACTACCCTAAAGAAAATGAGTATTTGGAGAAATTAGTAATAAATCCGGGGAAGGAGTTACAAAGTCAAGTTGATGCCCATAGAAATACAGAAAACCAAGTTAGACAGGTAGCCAACGTGTTAAGTAATGAACCCAATGGAATGTCAAGGATAGTAGAGGACCATAATTTTAAATCTGGAAAGTTGGTCTTGGAAGAGCAGTTTGATCTGTATGATGTTGGTTGGAAAGTAACTGAGAAGAATCTACTCTTTCTTTTAAAAAACCTCTATCATTATGAGGGAGATAGTTGAGCCCATAGGATCACCTATAGGTGTGCCCTAAGAGAAAGAGTTGGAAGAAAGGCCAAGGTAAGAGAGTAACCGAGAATAAAGAGATTTGAACTTGAAAAATTTGATGAGAATCCAACCAAAGATCTAGGAGAACGAGAATTACCTTTTATGGACCCATTTCTTACAACTACTTGAAAAATATTTATCTGTAAAACGAAAATTTATTTGAGAAAATCCAAGATTTAGAAGGAACCCTTATGAATGATAATATAAATTAATCCCTTACATACCCTTAGAATGATTGTTATGAAATTGAGAGAGAAAAGTTTCAAGAAAGACTGAAATTTAAGGATTTAATAAACACTCTAGAACTAGCAAAATATTGGGTGATTGAAAGGGGTTTACTAGATTGGTTGATCTTGAAGGACTTTTTGGTTAGGCTGGCGACGTTAAACCAAGCGCCATCTTGGGAGGGAACCCATATTATCTGATGTGTTGATCATGTTTTTCTTTTTGTAGTTGCTTCAAAATTTTATTTGAAATTTGCTATGAAATTTTCTTTAATTTTTTATTTGAATTAGTTTTTAATTTTGTCCCTCTACAGAGTGGTTAATCCAAATGGTGGGGTAGAAGTCAAGAACATGAATTTTTGGCTTTTGCTACACTTTGCTCCACACTTGATTTTGCATTTTTTGCACATTCAATATCCTGATATTTTGAGATTCATATGGAACATGCATTTACCCTTTCCTATACTTATCTACTTTTTATTTACTACAACTTCATGTTATCCATGTGTTAGAGAAAAGAAAGTTTAGGGATGAAGAAAAGTGCACCTTTTTATGAACTTGAAAAATAGCTCACATAACTCAATAGACAATTTGCTTTAATTTAGGGTGTGTTTGGGGTAGCTTGTGCATTTCAGGATAAGCTGCTTATCCTGAAATGTGTTGCGGCCTGCGTTTAGTGCAAAAACCCAAATGCAGTTTAGGATAAGCTGGCAAAACACGCGAACCAAACAATACGACTTTTGAAAACGCCGCCCGCACTTATAAGCTACCCCAAATGAGCCCTTAATCACTCATGTTAGGAATTCTGATTATTTTAAATTACTTATCATAGTCTAATAAAAGAACATGAATGTTCTTTAGGAAAGATTAACTTTAATAGATTAATAATAAGAATTCAGAACTTTATAATTTCAAACTTTAGTTGAGGAATGCTGAACTCATTTTTGGTCAACCACCATTTCATTGCATAAATCCTGGTTGGACTTCACTTGAGCTGAATCTAATTAAACCCTATAATTATTTATTTCTCTTTAAAAATGATTGCAATGCTCAAAAGCACATTTTAAAGAATGCATGAAGCTTATTATAACTGATAAGAACCATGCACACCATTCTAATGATCAATTGAAACAATTTTTATGAAGGAACTGTCTACTAAGCTAGTTATGCATGAAAATGGTCTCAGATAATTTTTTTCAACAAGTCATTATTTTTCACAATGGACTTCACTATTGTATCCATCTCATCAAATTGTTTTAAATGAGTCCTTGGGTGCTCAATTTTGACCCCTTCGGACACCTTTTGAGCGAACTATAATCAGTAGAGAGAAAATGATATTTAGAAGAAAAAAATTATAATATGGCCAACATTCTTTCAAAAAGACTTCAAATTGACTCCAATATTCAATAAAAATTATTTTAAGCTTCAAACCACACCTTTTCAAGTAATTTGGTCCAATAAAAATTTTTGGTCAAAATTGAACATTTCCTCTTTCCTAAGGTGCGGTGATCAGTCATCTTTTTATCGAGCTTGAATTAATCAAAATCAATTGGACCATTGAACTTATACCATTTACATCCATCAATTTCACAAAAGTCAAATTTTTGGTCAAAAGTCAACTTCCTAACCACCATAACCACCTAATTAACCGCTATTGAATTTAAAACGGCCATAACTTTTGATACACAACTTTATTTTCTAAACCATTTGAACCAATGGATTCCTTGTTCATCCTCTTCAAACTTGTATTAATTTACCAATTTTACAGAAAACCTCCCATTTATAGGCTTATTTACAAAAAATACCCTTAGCTTAATTAAATAACTAATTAATTAATCTAAATTATTGCCACCTCAGCAATTCTAATGATCATTTATCATTGGCTCAAGTGTTATGAATGGAAATATTTACATTTGGATTAAATCCTTACCATTAATTTAAAATAAAAAACTTCCCTTTAATCTCCACCACTCCTTTCCCCACAATCTTGAAAAGACCACCCATAACTACCTCCCCACTCTCTTTTTCTAGACATAAGCTCCCTCTCCCAATTCTTTTCTCAATTTGGTGTCTTTTCTCACTTCCTTTCAATTTTCCTCCTCCAAAACATCAAAACCGAGCCTTGTTCAATTTTTTTTCCACTAAAACCGAAGTGATCAAAGCAAGATCAAGGAGAATAAGTGAAAAAATATCAAACCAAAGGAATTCAACAACAAAATAATGTAATATGTTTCTTACACCATGGAATTTTAAGCCTTTTCACGCTTACNATATCAAACCAAAGGAATTCAACAACAAAATAATGTAATATGTTTCTTACACCATGGAATTTTAAGCCTTTTTTTTCACGCTTGTATGCCTAATGTTAAAATGTATTATGTTTCTTACTAAATCATTTCAAATCCCTCTACATTTCAAGGGGCTTTTTATTTATTTGTTTCTTAATAAGTTATTTTGATATTAACTAATGAAATTATTGAAATTTCGTGCAAATAACATAGGGCATTTTCATCAATTGAACTCTTCCATGTACATGTGATCATTTACCATGAAATTAACATGTTGATTAGTTTAAATTCTTAAAACCAAAAACATATGTTTTGTTGAAATTTCCTTAGGGCTTTCATCCAAAATCTTATGTATACCATGTGATGTTACTTTAGACAATAAACATGTTTTTCATGCACAATTAGAGAAAATTAAAAATTTATGAAGTGTTTTCATAGAGCTTTCTTATGTATGGTGTCTAATTGTATTATTTACATGTACCTCTCTTTAACTCCTAAAAATCACAAGCCCAAACTTCACTGAAATATTCTAACAGAGTCGTCATACCTTAAACAAGTTTTAATTACCTTCAACTCATTAAATACCTTAATCGAACATTGAACCTCACTTAATCTCACAGTCTAATAATGCTTGGCAAAAATCTTATACACTAATTTCCTTCTAATATTGCTTAATCATCTCTACCATTAATCCTAGACTTAACTCATTAATTAACACATTAACCAATCAATTAACGCATTTAATATTTAATTATTTTGTTAATTAAGCTAATCAAAAATTTAAAAATGATTTAATAACGGAATTAAGCTATTAATGACTTTATTATTCTAATTAATGAAATAAAATAACTAATTCATATCTTAATTTACTAAGTAATACCTTTAATTAACTAATTCATATATGAATCAATTAATTAATAACGTTGTTAACNGCCAAAATCTTATACACTAATTTCCTTCTAATATTTCTTAATCATCTCTACCATTAATCCTAGACTTAACTCATTAATTAATACATTAACCAATCAATTAACCCATTTAATATTTAATTATTTTGTTAATTAAGCTAATCAAAAAGTTAAAAATGATTTAATAACTGAATTAAGCTATTAATGACTTTATTAATCTAATTAATGAAATAAAATAACTAATTCATATATTAATGTACTAAGTAATACCTTTAATTAACTAATTAATATCTAAATCAATTAATTAATAACATTGTTAACAAAGATCTTAATTACTAATTGATATCCTAACTTAATGACTAACATCTTAATTAAATAATAATTATCTTAATAAAATAATAATTAATTTTAATTAACCAACTAAAATCCTAATTAACCTTTTAATAACATTAATCTATTAAATAAAAACTTAATTAGTTCATAAATAACTTAATTGATTAATAAACAACTTAATTAAATAATTTAATTAAACAATTAATAACTTAATTAACCCATTGAATAATCAATTAAAATTTATTTAATCTAAAATATCAAGATCATTAGAAGGGAAGAAGAATGTGTTAATGATATGTGAAGATCCCCAACTAGAAACTGTTGTTATTTCCTCTCCCAGGTCTCACGATTGTTCTTCTGCCTTTTCTCTTAGAGTTTCCATCCCTGAAGCTACACTTACCTCGATGAGAGAAGATTTTGAAAGGGAATGGCAAGACCACCAATATACAAGACAATGTTGGACCAAGAGTTTGGTCTTCCTCCTGTGGCTCCATAAAAGTATCATTTCATAGCCTCAAACTTTTAAGTGTATAAATCTTGGGTTATCTTAATTTAAGTAATCCTTAATATAGATAAACTTAAATTCACAAATACTTTTGAAAGTTAAAATTAATTATAGAAAGATATAAATATTTTTGCATGAAAAGAATACTTTTTATTGCTTTAAAGGGAATACAAGTAAGTCTTTACTTTGAGAACTTTAAATTAAGAAACTTAGTTATTATTCATTGAAGAATATATATCTCGACCACAGTTAGAACTTGGGGAGGGAGAATGAAACTTTAGGAAGAAAACTGAAACATAGGATTGAAATACAATATCTGATTGACAATTTGACCAGAACTTCACTTAGGTCGGAAAGATGACCAAAGAACACTTTGAAAACCTTTGATTTGTCATCATGACTAGCAATTTATAGCAAAAAACAAATCATTCTTAATTATCAAACCCTAAATACAATTAAAATTGACCAACCCTAATCTTTATAAATCACACCTTAGGATAGTTTGAAGTTATGCCCCAAGGTAGTGAACACAGAAGCAAACCTAGGTTCATACGCACACCCTAAATTAGTTCAGTTTAGAAGCCCTAGCATCAGAACTATGGACTAGAACCTATAAAACAAACTGACCTACCTTTAAAGACTATGAGTATTCTAGAATGAGGTGGCTCATGATATTGACAAAGATACTCACAATCACTTCTATAGCAGAAAGGACTACCTTAAGTCATTACTATAACAATAAGGGAGAACTATTATCTTAGAGGTCAATAGTCCGAGACTACTAATGTACCATAGACAATGGAAAGTCATGGGCATCTTGATCGGGTGTGTTACTTCCAAATTTAGGTTAGGTCGCTTATAGGCTCCTGATTAGAGGTATTTAAGTTAGGGTTTCACCTTCTTCTAGAAATCTTATTCCTATTCTTACTCTTTAGATTAGGATATCTATTAAATCAATTCCTCTTAATTGAGTTAAACTTAACTCAATCGATCCAATTTAAACCTTTTAAGACAAATCCAACTCCACTCAATTTAAACCTAAATCTTAATTTGATCCAAACTTTATCAATTTGAATCCCAAATCAATTCAATCAGTCCATTTCCAACCCAATCTAATTCAATTTCAATCCAAACCCAACTTCAAACTTATTCAGATCTAATTCAAAATCTAATCCACCCAATATCAAATCAAATCCACATAATTTCTCAAATCTGGTCCATTGATTCAAAATCTACATAATCACTTCAACTGTCAACTATTGGGCCCGACTCTAAGGGTAAAACATTTTGTAATTCAAGTGAAGTCAAAAAATATATTCTTTTCCATTTCATCAAAGTCTTCAAAACTCATAAATTGATAAACTTTTCATTAATGAAGAGGAAAGATATAGGCATAGTTAATGCTTGAGATGTAATTAACTATGAGGGAGCCCCCTCAAAGGGATCCAGACCCCAAAATTAAAATAAATCTCATTAAACCTATAAGGTAGGGGAAAAATCCTAGTTCCACAGATCCATAAATCTCAAAGATTTTCTTCCTCTGAATCATTAGATCAATTCTAAAATAATGTTTTTATCTTTCAAGATAGTATATTATTTTTTGAATGCCGTATCCAGCCATTTTAAATAGAAATCTTCTAAGAACTAGGGACCATTCGTGAGCTGATCATTCTAAGTAGGTTCTAGTGATGCAGATGGAAAAGTGCAAATTTGATTAGGTAGAGAGTTGGTCTTTTGACAGTTAATTCAGAAGGGGTATGTCTTGACTGAAGCGTCAGAAGAACCATTTATTAAATACTTTACTCAAGATTTGTAATGATGTTATTTGTAATAATGCGATATTTATATAAATGTGAATGAATGTTTGGTGTGATACTTATCATTATGTGATGCCTCAAATTCTGCGTCCTCTTCATAAATAGAGAAAGATTTTTGTTGTTTACCCTTTATACTTTCTACTTCTTTTTTCTTTATCCAATCTTTCAACTGATTCCTAGATCTAACATGATGGCTCCCAAGTATTCTCGTACTCTTTTTGGTTCTATCACAACCACTAATCCTTTGTTTTTAACAGTGAGCAGTGAGAGGGAGTTGAAGGGAGGTACCTATTCCATGATAACATCATACTTTGAAGAGTGTTAGGGGTCAGTGCAGCTGATGAACGATGTGGGTTTTGATCTTGTCTTCTATTAGGACTAGTTCAAGTATAGCCTCTGATTGCCTCGGTGCACTGAGCTTGAAACTGTGTTAAATATGTACAGGGTCATTCCAACCCAAATGCTATTGAATTCCATTGCTACGATAATGACCTTTCCTATCTTCTATCACTAAGAAGGTATCACCTGATCGACTGACTTATTTAGCAATTTTGCTCGTTGAGGGTCGATAAGCAAGGTTTTTTCATATTCTCAACTTGCAAAAAACTCCAACTACTTAGAATTGAGAGTAAATAAAGGATTGGAAAAAGCAATTTGTGATTGGATCCTGCTCTGGCGACTGGAGAATCTGGACCAAGCCATCAGAGCTGCGATGAATAGGCTGAAGTCCCTTCCACAGAAGGTGCACATTGCTAAGGCAATGTTGAATGGAATCAATCTCTCAGTCTCAAAATACACTATTGAAACAACAATCACTTAGATGTTGAAGAGAAAAACGAGACAAGACAGATGAGTAGCTTTAAATTTAGCTCAGTCTGAGTGAGCGAAGGCCTTGAAGAAAAAGTTGGCTGCCAAATAGAAGTTTAAATTTTCATTGACGATAGGTATTCCTTCCGACATCCTGTTTTAGACATTCCCTTAGGTGTTGTTGCCTCTACGATGGCCAACACTATGGGTGCAAAATTTATTACCTCTGCATTTGAAACCATAGTTGTTATTCAAAATGCGGTGACCGACAAAGTCACTATCATTGCTTGAAAATTTGTTTCTCATTCGTCTAATATTGAGGAAGGTAAATGGAGAAAATCTATTTTAAAGGGGCTCTGAGTGAAATTGTGGTTGTAGCCCCTTCTTCCTTAAAATTCAAGGCTCTAATCGACACACAACCATATTTTTCCATCATGTCGGATTCATGGATCAGTGATTCCTCATTCATTGCCTTATTTGAGATGAAAAGGGCTGGCCGACCTGTCTTCTCTTCATTGTTTTCATCATCATCAGAAGCACTAGCCCCATCTTCTTATTATGAGCCTTTGCATTCCCCGAGGGGAGATCCATTTGTCGGTAGCTAGTAGAGAAGCTGACACCCCTCCACCCCCTTTGCTAAAAAGGAGTAGGAAGGCTTTCAAGTGGGAGCCCATATGAAGGACTGCTGGGTAGATGTGGGTCGATACCGATAAGCGGTATAGTTTTCTAGACACATCTAGAGACTGATTTTCACTATCAGGTGAGAATAGGAACATGACATTGCTTCTACTGGAGTTGTCATTGTCTTAGACGCTCAACAATACTCTGGAAGGCCTCAACCACTAGGAGCTTTGCTAAAATGTAGATCAGTTTCAATTGATGGTGGTGCAAGCCACTCCTTTTGAGGGAGTGGCTTTGGTCATGTCGGGATCTTCAGATGAGGCATAAAGGAAAATTGCCTCACAGGAGGCAGACCTGAAGAGTGTTCATGATGACCGAAACCTCCTTCAGCTCAAATTTAACTACTTCTTTAAGTTTAATCAATAATCCCTTAACGCCATAGAAGCCTTGAGGAAAGAGATCTCAAAACAAATATGAAAGGCTACTTTATCCATTTCTAAGGAAGAACACATTGAGAGTATGACAAAGTAACTCAGGCGTGGGGTGGATTTTGCCATTCAAAGATTCATCCACCATGACCTTGTACATTCTGAGTTCTTTGAACTCGATGAGTTCTCCGGTTTAATTTTTGATAAGCTTGAAGCATCCTCTGAAGAAACTAAAGGTTATGACAGTGAAAGTTGCTCAGCCACCTGCAAGAACTTAGCTCAAGGAAGATTTGTAACCTTTTTCTTATAACTAAAAGAAAGATATACTTGTAATTCCTTTTCATATATAAACAAATTGCAGATTTTGCTTGTAATTTATTTCAATTTGCTTGTGACTAAATTAATTGTGATCTTATCTTGCGAGTGAGTCTACCACCCTAGTCAGTCGAAGGGAGCATCTTGTTCAACTCATTTGATTAGATTATCACCTCTGAAGAGACTCACACCAGAGGTGATCTTATGAAATATTGTGAATCTTATCATTGAACTATGTTTCGATCATCCTCGGAGCAAAAACCCAAACTTTAAAGAGTACTCATTTTTACATTGACCGATCATTAGCATAAATATCATATCGACTCAATTCATCAAACAATAATTAAACTACAATTTCAAATATTTCTCATGTAGAATGAACAAAAAGTCTATCAAGTGCAAAAATTTCACCTTCTGTCGGTCGACAATGATACATCGATTGATTGGTTTACATAGGACCTAAATAATCACTTTCCACACTCAATCAATTAGATCGTTGCCCCAGATAGGTTTATTCCTCTCAATAGGCACAGATCTTGTCGTCACTGTAAGACCAACCCCTGAGGGCTTCTCTCCAAGATGATTTTCACTATGCTCTTTCATAGAACTTATCATTAGTGAGAAAAGAACCATCCCTGGAAACCTGACCCTCTTTATCTTGAAGGTTGAGGTTTTAAAAGCAAAGGTGGTGTGAAAGATGCCAACCAACCCATTGAAGTTGACTATTTTGCAATTTATGCATTTTAATTCTACGTACCTGTGTCTGCCAAGTTTTGAAATAATCCACCAAAAAATTCTACCAGCGTGTTCAATCGGATTGAGTTCCTCAAGCATTGAAAAACGGTAATCAAATGTCACAGTGTGCCCAAAGGTGCTGCCTTATACCATGACCCCTAATATTCCATTATTAAAGGCTAACTTGATTATGATTTGGGATTCCTTTCTCTTTTTTTAATTGAAATTAAGCATTGACCCATCCCGTCACTCCACCTAGTTGTCTATTCAAGGTGGGCCCTTCATAGCTTTTATTGTGTGAATCCAGTTAGAATCGTTGACCATCAAATCCAATCAAATGCAGAAGATGTCCTCTGTTTATAGTGCTTATGAAAAGGAAATGGTTAGTTTGGTCTACATGGAGTTAAAGAGTTCAGTAAACTTTGTGTGTAGTTAAAAGTGAAGGCAAATTTTCACTAAGCAGAGTTATGGCCATGTTAGGGGCGATGCATTAGCTACTTTTTTCTTCGAGTTGAATGTAGAAGGATGGGATTTTCTCTGAGTCGAGTATCGAACGTGACATAAAATAAGGAGGGTATGAATGGTTATCCCACCTCACAAATGGGCGTAGTGTCACATGGGGAAAGGTCGCACTAGCAACATATTCCCAAAGAGTACAATACATCCATTTGACAGCTGCCATTGAAGTTTTGGTCAACTCCGAGGAGCTAATGGTAGAGCAGATCTAGGTAGAACACCTACGAGAAAATCCTCTCTATGAGCAAATGGGAAGCCCCTTAAGAGTACTAAAAAAATGCTACTAGCGGGCACCGTTTCCATTGTATGGCTACCGCTAAAGGTGGAACTGGAATGATCGTAAGGTAGTGGCATCCCCCATCTCTGTTACTCTTCCAGTCACCAACATTTCCTCCATTGTGAGGAGGCTATGAGAACATAGAAGGTGAGGAGGATGGGTGCTCTCTTCGGTCAAGCTTCAAAGTAGGGTTTTTGCCTTTCTTGCGCTCTCTCGAGGTTCTCTAATTGTAGAGAAAATACAAATGTGAAAGGAGGGGGTGAGGGAAAAAAAATAAGATTTCTTCCTTCAAAAGTTTGTTCTTAATAAAAAATTTGTAATAAATGTACCTTTTGTGTTTATTTATACCTGAACATTTTGTACCTTTCGACTGAGATAAATACAATGTTTGGTTTTATGTTATATTTGCTTTGTTAGCTTGATGTTGTGTGGTTGGTCAATTTGTATTATTCTATTCTATTGTTTCAGTCTCTCACTTAATCAACTTGAGCTCAACAAATATTAAAAATTATTGTCAAACAATATCAGCTTGAAAACATGTTTTCTGAGTATCAAAAGTTGCTCGTCACTAGCCCGACCCGCAATTACGTGTATTTTTAATCTCCAAAATTTTGTCAAAAAATAAGTCTCATATTATATCTAGCGGCTAGTGTGAATAAATGTAATGATTTATGAATTATATAACAAATTTTCACACTAAGGGTGCTACGCAAGTATACGTATCATTTTAAGTAATATAGGATTTTCTTTAAAACCCCAGTATCGATCCGCCAAGGAAAGCAGTTTCTCTTAAAATCAATTTATAGAATTTCTAATTAAATTGCAAATTAAACAGATAAGAGGTTTAAAATGATATGTTTACCAAAAATTACTACTAAAGAGCTAAAAAGAAAGTAACAACTAAATGTAACAACTTAATAACAACAATTTGGATATCATGGAAAACCTTTCCCCTTGCAAAGAGATTTTAACCTATGTAGGATTTAAGTGGTTGAAGACAAAATTGATGTATTGTGAAAAATAAAAGCATACCTTATTCTTTACCCCCTCCCGGTGCTAGAAAAGAACATTGGCTAACTTAAGGTAAATTCCTTAACATCTCGACTCCACATTAAAACTATCTAGCCTCTAACCTCTAGATGCCTCTAAGCTTATGCCACTATGATGGCCAAATCCCAGCGTCAGGGTACTAAACCTTAAGCCAAATTAATAAGAATCTTGTCTGTCACTATAGAACTAACCAATTCTATGCCCATCAAAACTTATCTCCCTATTTATTTACACTCCCCCTTAGGTGATGGTCATAGCTCTGCCTAGAATGATGTGTGATATCCACTAGTTGGGAGAAATCATAGCCCTCCCAGGTCATTATGTTTCTCAAGTGGCCAATTTGTAAATTAAATCAAGATTTGGTGAAAATACCATCACAATTTTTAAAAGTAAAAAAGAAATTTTTAAATCATTCTCATCCCACATGATTAAGTCCCATATGCAAGGAGAATGAAAGGGAACTACTTAGAATTCTGTTGACCTCATTTTTTGTTGAGGTCTAGTCTTTCTTCCTTAGGAGCCTAGAATCTAGCCATAAAACTTTCTTATTGACTATTCCTTGAGGACTAGTGATGGTACCCTCACCAATAGAAATTCTAAACTCTTTTTTGCTCATCTTGAAGTTCCACATGTTGGTTCTAACCTCTAGCACTTAGTAGGTAGAGCCAATATGGGGGAGCTCAAGAGGGGTTCCCCATAGGACTGTCTGACCATAGAGTTGACCTTAGGTGATGTGGCTTGGTCTAGTACACACATACTTGCACTTTACACTTCCAATTTCAACCTTGAACCCTAACCTACACATGTCTAGTTTGGTTCCCTTGCCTCTTTGGAGACCCATGTGGGTGGTCCCCCAAACCCTTAGTCTTTGACTAGGGTGGATAAGACTATTACATGGAGGATCCAAAGTGGGGTTTCTATGGTCTCATGGCACCATGAGGGTAATTCTATGATCAATATTTGCATCAAACCTCAACCTCACCCAATTACCCAATTTTGACCTTTTAGCCCTAAACTTTCCCAAAATTACTAAATTGCCTCTAACACCCTAAAAAATCAAGGTTGACCCAAATCCCTCAATTTTATTCAAAAATTATTTCTAAACATTCCATACCATCCAAATCACTCAAAACAATCCAAAATTTTCATATTTGCCAAAAAACCCCCAAATTTATCAAAATTACCAAAATGCCCCTAGTGGCCCAAAAATTATTAAATCCTCCAAAATCATTTCAAACACCCCTAAAATCAATTCTTGACCATCCATTAGGTCTAATTTAACCAAATTGACCCACTTTGACCAAAATCTCCAAATTGCCCCTAAGTGTCTAAAGTCCCCAAGTCAGCTTCAATATCCACCAAATTGACCCCATTTTTCACTTAATTCACTCATAACAACCCAATTTCATAGTTAAAATTCAACTTTAACCAAATTCAAGCCCAAACTTAAGCCAAAATTCTAAGCTCAAACCCATTACCTCAAATTGATCCAAAATCCAAAATCCCCCAAATTGAACTTCATGATCAATTCATTTCTCCAATTTCAAATTCACATCAAATTCTAGCAAGTCTAAATCTAATCTCAATTAATTACAATTCAATTTGATTAGCCATGAATAATTTAAAAATTAAAACCAAACCCATTATGCATGTTAAAGGCCCATACCCATATGCATTTTTAAAAGCCCATGTGGTCAATCTTAAAATCCCAAATCAAAGCCCACATGACAAAAAAAAAATTCTTTCATCATCATCTCATGGAATTCAAAACCATTTCATCATGGTATCATGTCAAATTTCCCCATGCATACATGGCACTTTACCAAAATTGGGCATGTTGGCATTTTTTCATTGAAAATCCTTACAATAAAAAAATTGCCTTTTTCATGAAACACAACCACGACATCATACACATCATGGCATGACTCATGAAATACCATCATGACATCATACACCACCCTGAGTTGGCTAACTTGGACATTCCTTCCCTCCACTTAAGAGGCTCCCCTGCCACCTTGGCATGCCCTGATGGCAGTCATGGCCTCCTCTATAAGAGGGCACCCTCCATGGCCAAGGGGAGGAGAGTGCACAAACCCTAACAAAACTCTGCCAAAATTCTCTCAGACCTCCTAGCAACCTGGAGAAGCTCATCCTAACCATTTTCAACCTCTCATCCCCATTGTAAAACCCTAATTTCACCATTAAAATTCATGGGTTTTCATGGCCATCCCACCAAACTCACTTAAACTACAAATTGAGGTGCTCTTAAGCTTCACAAGAGCCAAAGACGACTTCCCCAACCAAAGCCCCATCATTTTAAACACGCTAACCTAACCCTAGACCATGTCTGGATTACCCTCTGATTAAATTCATACTTGGACTTAATCTCAGCTCAAATTGACATTTGCAGGAGGTTCGACATCTCACAACGAAGCTCGGGAACAAATCCAAATGAGGCTACACTTCTTGGACCAAAATATGGGCCATTTTTCCCCAAACTGAGCTCATTTTGGTCAATTGTGAAGCAAACTTGTATTTCATACTTGATTAACCTTATAGATAGGTTTGTCTTGAGTAGACAAAGCTTTAGAAACAAACTCAAAGTGATTTTGTTGAGTCTAAGAAGAGATCTTAATGTTTGAAGTTGAACGGTTCACGGGTTATATCCATTGGAGACGATGCCCAGGAGCCGTCCGATTACACATGTATCAGACAGACATATCATATCACATCAGACGAAGAAATGGAGCGATAAAGGCAGGATGTGTGGAGGTTGAGGTGGAAAGTGCAGCGAATCAGGACTTGCCGTGTAGGGTTTGACGTGTAGAAGGATTGCGTGGCGGCTGACTGGTTTAAGTAGAAAAATAGGATTTTTGTTATTTATTTAATTCATAGAACTTCAAAAATTAATATCTTTGTGTAGAAAAGTCATAAAAATAAAAGAAAAATAACATCTTGCTCAATGAATAGAGGAGAACAATGTTAAATAAAAGTTAAAATTATTTGACTTATATTTTATTTTTAATTAATTAAATACTAAAAACTTAATTAAATCATAAGTCTTTAAAATTTAATCACCATGACTTGAGATTTTGATGGTTTAAACTTCCTGTCCTTAGGTGTGCTCTTTGTTTTTTTCAAGGTCAGAGAACTCCTCTAAGTGTGGAAGCCCTAATTTTCAAAATAAATCACCTTTGTTTAATTAAAAAAATATGAAATTTTAAAATATAAATCAAAAAAATATAAAACTTATTTTAGTAGATTCACTGTGACCAGAGGACCCTAGGAAAGATATAAATTGATTTTAAATAATCAAACATATTATTTTATGTAATTAAATTCTAAAAAAGAGAGAAAAATATATAAATTAAAAGATGATTATAAAAATCACAAAAATCATCCCACACTGTAAAAATAGTCATATTAACTCTCTTTAAAAATTTGAAAATATTTTGAATTAATTTATCAGCTAAACTTGATTTTCTAAGCTAAATTTGATTTTTGCATTAAAATAATTATATAAATTAAATTAAAGATAAAAAATTATAAAAAGTGGTTTTCAGAATTCCATGTGATCAAAGGCATCTAAGAAAAAAAAAAATTGAAGTTAAAATAAATATTTGATTTTTAAGGTATATTTTAAATTTTAAATAATTAAAAATAATTAAAAGAATGATAAAAAACACTAAATTTGAAAAGTACCCCAAACTATCACAATTAGTTCTCTGATCACTTAGGAGCAATTAAAAATGTATTTCCTAATTTTCTGAATAAAGTTATAATTTTTAAAGACTTAAAATGAATTTTCCATTGTTTTGCACCAAAATAATTATGATAAATAAAATATAAACTACAAAAATATGGAATTTGCTTCTTTAGGTTTCTTGGACTTAGAGAGATTTAATAAAAATATAAACGTTAATTTTCAACTTAGATGATATTTTATATTTATTCACAACTTAAATAATTAGAAAAATGAAAATATAACTCCAAAGATCATGAAAATTGGTCTTAATGGTCGTCTAACCTAGGTGAACCTCCAATAATTTTTTTAAGGACAGATAGTTTATTTTGATTGATTAAATGAATTAACTTTGCAAATCTCTATTTTTGAATAAAATAATTATATAAATTAAATAAAAAACTAAGAAAATCACATTTTCTATTCTAATATTTTATTTGACCAAAGAGTAGGATACTATAAATATTTCAAAGTCATTTGGGTTCTATTTAAAAAATTATAAAGTGGGGAACCCTAAGGGCAAAATGGTAATTTTGAATTTTTTTATGCCTTCATTAAATTTTAGGGTTGATTAAAGGGTAAACGAGTAATTTTGATCATAATGAACTCTTTTAAATGATGAAAACACAAGGTATTAAATGGTAGAAACTAATTCTTCAGTTTCCTACAATAAAGGTATAAATGTAATTTCCCCAATTATTATAATTCAAAGGTTAATTAAATTAAATGATTTTAAGGTGAGGGGTTAGATTTCAGAAAATGATAATTCACTAATTTAAACTAGTTAATGTATGAGTGATATAATCATTGATAAGAATTAAAATTAACTTATAATTTAACATCCCTAAAAGTCCTGAACTCATCCTCACATAAGTCTTAAGGGCTTAGTAGGGAACTAGGTTTAATTTGAATTTGTTTGATGAGGTTTAGGAAAGAAACATAATTAATCATGAACATTTTACAAAAACTACAAGCCTAACTTTAATTGTAAATGTGGAACTCTTATTAACCTAATCTTGCCCTCAAGTGCACCCATTTATATAACCTTTAATTGAAACATTAAATGACTAATTAAGTACCCCTATCATGAGATAATTGAAACATCAGGTTCACTGAGCATATGGTAGTTTAATCAGTCAAACCCTAAACTTAACTTTGGATGGTTACTAAAGGTTCACTGAGCATAGGGTCATGCTTAATAGTTAAATGAACTTGAAACATTTCAAGGGATTCTAAAGGTCGTTCAGGGTCATGCTCTGAACACCCTTATGATCTTTTGGATATTTTGAGGGAAGAATGAATCTATTAAACTTTGTTACAAAAAATCATTCATTCATTAAAACTTCTAGTAGACCATCAGGTTGTGACATAGAACTTAGTAAGGGCAGCTTGAACCTTCTTCCCTGTTTTCCTTTCCTGCAATTTTATTTAAATTTCTGCAAAATTATATATATACTACAAGGTTACTCTTTCAGCGGGAGTCCGAGAAAAGGAAAGGTATGCATTTATGTTTTTGTATTGCAATTTTTTCTACCTTATAGCATACTCTCCAACTTGCACTTGTTTACTTTACTCTGCAATACTTAAAACAAATCTGCATGTGACATCAAAACAAAAACAATCCTTCCAAAGTTGATCAACTTTTTCAAAATTAAACAACATTTTCAGAACTAAAATAAATAATAACGTAATTTCATAACACATTCTTTTTAATTTTCGGGAGTCCCTTGGATGAGGAAACCCATAGATCTCCCCGATTTAAATGAGCTTAATAACTCATTTAAGCTAAGTAAAGTCAAAAGAAAACTGTGGTACCAAAATGAGGGAACCTTAGGATCCTAATCAGTGTCGCTCTAATCAACTTTAACCCACCCCCTCATGATTGAACCAAAACTTGTCATTTAAACCTTTAAACCTTATACTTTAAGATGGTTATATTGATGAAGAGTTTGGAGCTAGCTACGAGGGAAACCTTCTTCAATAGCAAATGGATCTACAATAACAATCTCTTCCTTAAGATTAAATAACAAGCCATAGGACTTCAAGGTAGTCAGCCTAGTGAGACATAAATCCTCAACTTTATCTTTTGGCTTTTGCACAATTGTGTTGTGCAATTTAAGCCCTAACTCCCATTAGGTTACGAGGTTGCCACTTATTGTGTGATAAGCCCTCCTATCTTCCAGGCAATGTGTATGATTATGTCATGCAAATGTAAGCCCTAAGTAATAACAATTGACAGGATGAAAACTTAAATAATATTATCTCACCAAAATTGAAGCCAAACTATATGATAACTTGGGAAGTCATTGAGGTTTTTCATAGGATCTATGGTATACCCTAGTTTTTTTTTTCTTTTGGATTCAAAAATAAAATGTTCCAAATTTGATCTTCTTTCATTTGACACTCCTTTCTTTGACCTTGAGACTCCTAACCTTTTGAAATCTTTGAAGACGTGATTTTATGATCTAAATCAAGAGTTTTCTTAAGTGAGTTTGGTAATTTAAGATGTAATTAATTATAGACGTTTGCTCCTATAGAAAACTTTAAGAACCCAGCTTAATATAAACCTTAAATAATCTTCCATATTAAGTAGGGGAACTTGTCGACTTATATAAAAAAAAATGGTTAACAGACCAAACAAATGTCATAAATTTTTTAGTTTATTTAATCGAGTCTCACTAATAAGTGATATGTCTATTCCTTGGGGTAGGTATGTCACTTGTAGTGTTGCGCTCGTTTATTTAAACTATTGTCTATATGAGATCGATTCGGTGTCATATTTTCAAAAAAAAATTAAAATATTACTTTTTCAAAATTAAAACACTATTTTTTTTAAAATTTAAATTTATATGTATATTAAATTAAATTTAAATTACTTCCAAGATGCGAATGACACACTCCTCGCCAATAAAATTCATGGAGATTAAACAAAAACAAAACATTTGCATTGAAATTTAAATCTTACAACAAAAACATAAATACAAATATAAAGTACCTTATGTGTTCTCTCCAAGTAAACTTCTGGAGTTTCCCTTAAGCAATCTTAAGACTTTTTCACACTAAAACACACTCACACTTACACTTAAACACAAATATAAAAATCTTAATTAATTATTGCCGCCCAATTGAATTTTTTAGGCTCCAAAAGGTCTCTAAATTCGTCCAAAACCTTCTCATTTTATAGAAAACAAAAAATAACCAAGGGTTGCTTCAAAAACCCCTTCAAAAATTGGCCAAATTCAATGAATCTTCTAGAGAAGTAGTTACCGGCAATATATCGCCAGTCTGGGGCGCTATAGCACCCATCTCTTTCGTATATGGCACCATGGCGCCAAGGGGTGGCACTATAGCGCCACACAAAAATCTTCAATTTTGCTCAATTTCGCACTCATTTTCACTATATGTCATTATATGTACCTAAAACAAGAAATATGCAAAATACCTTCCTTTAAAGTGCAATATCATAAAAAAGGTACATAAAATGCTTATAAAATATGCAGTAAAACATGTTATTTTTTGGTGGATCAGTCATCACTCAATTTCTCAGATTGAGTTTGTTGAGTGTTGGAGTGACCTGAACATTATTTAACCAAAATTCATGAATTTTAATTTTCATTTTGTCAATTGAATTTATAACTTGATAACGACACTCCCTTTTACATTTACATAAAATTTTTTTAAGGGAAGATATTTTTCAAGTCATCTCTACTCCAAGTCTAAGGGAGTTATGTTCCAGTGTATTTCTTTAGCTTGTACACCTCAGAGAGTCTCTTTGGTTGATTATGTATGGTCTACCACATGTCAGGTCTAATTTGCCGACTAACTATCCTCGGACAACTGGTTCGACTTTCTTTTGAATTAAGTGCTCTGGGAAGAACTCAGTCTCCCAGACGTGTCTATTGAAGTAGTGAGTTGTCCACCTTTTAACTTCTTCTTATTAGAGGGCTCAATAAATTTGCCTTTCTTTTCCTAGGTCGAGAGTCAAAAGAAAACCCTTAATGTTTGCCTCTTATCAGTCAGTTAGACTCTCCTCCGTAAATGACGTGGCTGTGACGACCCTTTGGCTATGATGGTTGTACTTGACTGGTAGCACTACTTCAATTCTATGAATTAGTATGAATGGTATTTGGCTAGTCACTGATGGCAGTGTCATTCATATTTCCTTGAGTACCAATAGTAGTAGATCCACCTAGTTTTCTTTGGCTTCTATGACTTTTTTCCTTAACAAATTTAGGATAACCTTATTAGCCACTTTGGGTTGCCCGTTCATTCGTTCAAGGGTGATAGACCGAAGCAAACTTCAAATCAATGTCCTAACTTGCACATAAAACTTTCACATTCTGATCAAAATATTATGTTATGTTATCAATAATGATAACCAAAGGAAGTCTGTATCTACATATGAGAACTGACCAGATGAAGATTTGCACCACTTTAGCGGTGATTAGGGTGAGTGGCTTAGCTTTAATCCACATCAAGAGGTAGTCGACCACTACTTAAAGAAACATGTGCTAGAATCTAGATGGGGGAAAAGGACCTAGGATATCCAAACAACAAGCTACAAGTGGCCAAGGACTTGAAGTTGGATGATGCAAAGGTGTGTACTTCTGAAGTTGCAAATGGCTATGGACTTGAAATTTTGAAACTCTTGATTTCTTTTCTAGTTCTGGAAATGTAATTAGCCAATAGCTCATCCCATACCTCAAACTTTACATTGAATTAGTTGATGCCCAACAAAAAATCCAACTTTACCTGCAAATCTTGAGCACCTATCTTGTAGGCCAAACGAAGCCCGATGATCAGTGCTTTGTATCCAGCTAGTTAATCATAACCCCAAATTCTACTGCAATTGACTGGTATAGGTTTTCTCCAGATGGCCAGTTTAGCATCAGCCTTAGCCCGATAGTCGTTTGCTTAGAATATTTGTCAACAAGCAATACCATGTTCTATCATCTATAGAACTTCCATCATCTTACTCTTTTGCTTCAAAAAAGTTTGTCAAGAAATCGGTGATCGCATGTACTTTAATAGTTGTCTAGGAAACATACCTGATGTCGTATTTGCTAAGTTTCAATACCCATTTTAATAGTCTATCGAAATGCTTCCACTAAGTGAGACAACCCGAACCGGGTGTGTCTGAAAGTAAGTTAGGAGCCTGCGAGAGGAAATAAATAATGTAAATGTTAGTTTTCCAATATATGTATATCGAGTTTTAGTGCCCCAGAGTACTTGCAGGTGCAATACACCAGAAAGTGCTTCTTCACATCTTCCCTAGCCAGCACTGAGTTGACCGCCTCTCAGTTGACCCTGAGGTAGAGTGATAGGTCTTCCACCAATTTCAGACTCTGAAGCAGTGTTGGTGAGGCCAGTGAGTCTTTTAAACTTCTGAATGCTGACACACAATCAAATTCTCACATGCGGTGTTGATTTTTCCTCAGTGCTTCAAAGAGCACTACACATTTGTCTCCAGATTTTAAAATAAATCAGGTGAGTCCTACCACTGGAGGTGCTACCCTTTGGACTTTCTTAGTGTTTCAAGGAGATGACATATGCAAGTTCGCTTCCATTTTTTGGATAGGCTTTTAAACCATCGGTAGTCAACAAAAAGCAAGGAATTCACTGGTTGATGCTCCGAAAGAGCATTTTAGAGGATTCAACTTCATGTAAAATTTTGTAAGAGTTATGAAGGTTTCCCTTAGATCTTCTATATGTTGTTCAGTCAATTTACTTTTAACTAGGACATCATCCACATGCACCTCAACATTTTTTTTATTTAAAATACATCCATGAGATGCTGATAGCTTGCCACATCATTTTTTAACCCAAAGGGCATCCCATTAAAACAAAAAAACTTCATGTGTAGTAATAAAAGAAGCCTTTTTGCATCAGTCAGATGTATCTTTATTTAGTGGTAACTTGACAAGGTGTCCAGAAAACCCATTTCCAAGTAGCTAATTTCCATGTCCACCAGTGTGTCAATCCTTGGCAAAGGATAGATATCCTTCATACAAGAAGCATTGAGGTTGATGAAATTAATACACATTCTCTAATAGTTGTTGGGCTTACAAAACATCACTATGTTTGAGAGTTAGTTAGGATAGTACACTTCTTGGATGTATCCTGCCTCTTTTAGATTTTGAACATCCACTGTTATTGGCTTGGTCAAGGTTCTTGCACTCGAACAAAGCTTCTTATGTATCAGTCGAGATAATGGGCTGATATTTAGTCAATGGCATGTTACATTGAATGACACTCCGGTCATCTCTGCGGCTATCCAAGAGAACACATCCTGATGCGTGTGAAGGTTCTAGATCAGCATGTCCCTTTGTCATGCATCAAAAATCTCTCCAATCAAAAAGACCTTACCATGCTCCTACTCATCAATTGTAGGAACCTGAAGGATGAACTTATTGGTCTCGAGAACCCCTTCTCTTTGAATTTGAATGTTGAGGGGCTTTTGATCAATGCTAGTGACCGCTTGAAGTTAGCAGCTCCTTATTGCTCTAAGTTCCCTAAGACTGTAATTATCTCTCCATCTCCTTAAAATTTTATGGTCACGTGGTAAGTCAAAGTAACCGCTTTATAAATATTCAACAATAATTGGTTAAATATTGTGTTATACATCAGTGGGAATTCAACAACAAAACGTTTTCTATGTTCGTCTTCTTCTGATCACCCTACAAGATGGTCAAACCAATCATGCCCACGGGTTCTTTTCTTTCATCGGAGAAGCCAAATAGTAGACTTTTCAACCAGTATGTTTTAAGTCCCATCTTGTCGAACACATTTTTAAAGAGGATGTTGACCAAACTTCTAATGTTGACCTGGATGTCACCTTCCCAGTTATTGTTTATGAGTGACGTAACAATGATTGCATCATTGTGCGGGTTCCCTTTTGCAAGAGATTAGAATCTGTAAAAATGATTGGAGGATGAGTTCGATCATAAAAGAAGATGGAACATACCTCCCCTGATTGATGTCTCTTCAGGCTGGAGAGCCCGGATGACTCTCTCTTCACTCGAAGATAGTTGGAATTATCCTAGACAGGTGGATCTCGTTTGCTTGGATGAGTCCATCCGTGGGCTCTTCCCCTGAGGCGTTCCCCTGTCGTCCTGTATTTCATTTGACAGTGATGAGCTTCTTTTAGTTTCCCGACTTTGAGGAGTTCCTCCACCAAATTCTTAAGATGGCAACACTCCTTCGTGTCGTGCTCGTGGTTCCGGTGGTAGGCCCAATAGTTGTTTGGATTAAAAAAGAAAATTTTTAATTGGGGGGAGGGGGGGCTTCTTGAAATAGTTCTTTTTTTGAATGACCTGGACTAGCTCGACCATCGACACATTTATGTGTGTTGAATCGTGCATCTCCCAATATACATGTGGGTGCTCATAGTATTTAGCCGACCATTGGCTAGAAGGGTGCCTCCAGCCTCTATTGCTCTGATTGCTTCATCGGTTATCTCAGAACCAAGGTTTACCGTTCTATTAAGTGTCAGAAGTCATCTCGATCGCCCTTCAACCTTTTCCAGTCATCTCGTTCCTTTCGCTTATGTTACCGGCAGTTGGATGTCGCCATTTTAGTCTCCATGGAGTCCATAAGATCTTTCTTAGTAGTGATGGGGTCATTAGCTAGTTCCAAAACCTCAGGGAAGGATCCTGGCTTGAATATGCTTTGGTTGTACTTGAATCAGCTATTGTGAATTCCTTACTTTAAGGTTTTTCTGACGATGAGAGGCTCTGGGTCTCTTACCTCCAACATTTTCTTTTGGAAGCGAGTGAAGTAAGTTCACAGGTTTTCATTGTCTTTCTGTTTAATCTAGAATAGTGTCTCAGTATCCTTCCAGAAAGCGTCTTCTGAATTCATAGAAGGATGGAATGATCCCATCTGGTAGGCTGTTGAACTATCAAACGGCTGATTCCTTCAGCATGGTCAGAAAAATTTGACACTTCATCACATCGTCGATCTGCAGGACCTCAACCAATGATTCGAAAAAGCCACATGGTCAGATGGGTCTCTCTTCTCCTTGTAAGGATCCAAATAAGAAATCCTTAGTTTTGCTGGGGGTATAGTCTCCATGGTTTTCCTAGAGAAGGCACTGCCTGTGGTTGGCCGGGTGGGCGCTCCCCCTCAATCTCCCTGAGGCCTGAACATCGGAATAGATCCTGCACTGTCAGCGTGTTGGGAGTCTCCTTTCCCTTCAGTCAGTAGATCACTAGCTTAACTAATGGGTGCTGGTGGATTCTTGTGAGGAACCCTCTAGGACCGAGCTCCCTGAGACTTTCCCTCCAAAAGTGGCGATTGAACATTCCTCCAATTTATCGCCGCCCGAAGGGCCTCAAATTGGTCCACCATCTGCACTCACAGCTCCTGCAACTCCTCCTAGATGCCTTGACGTACTATCTCTCTATTGAACTCTATGGATGCTACGTCTCTCTGCGAGGTTTCTCCTTCGTAATTTGCTTCGCTTCTCTTATGGGCATGTCCACACTCACCGTACCTCATTTTAGGATGTTGAATCCTAAGTTGTAATTCGTAAATACACATCTCGAGAGTTAGAGCCGAGAGAAGGAGAAGGAGAGAGAGAGTAGTGCATGTTGAGAGTTCGGACAAAGGTCCTTTATTCATCTTTTGATATCTTATTTATAGGGGCCTAGTTGTACAACACTATAAATGAGGGAACAGTTATGACATCAACTCTTAATGCAATCAATATTGATTTGCGTTACAATTTGAGTGAATTACAATGACTATAGGTCAGTCAATCTGTTGAGTTCGGTCGACCGTAGCAATCAGTTGCATAAAGATTTCTCCAATCGAGGGAAAACGATCGATTGATTAATTTTGACTGGCCGATCCTACGAGAGACTCTTGTAGCAGGGACAACAAGCCTAGCCCGCCGACTGGATCCATCCACACCGTATATTGAGTGACTTGACTTGAGCAGTCAGTCGTTAGCTGAGTTGGTCCCCGAGAAACCTCTGGGTCCTTATGGAAGGTCTGTCGGTTAGATTTGTCGACATCATATGTCGGTCAACTCAACTGAGTAGTCGGTCGTCATATGGGCTGGTTCAGATTATATTATTTGGTTCGAGAATTAAATTGTTGGATCATCATCTACAAAACAGGACAAAAATATCAGCCAAAAAATTACCCAAACATTAAAACGATATTATTGTTATCCCCTCCAGCGATTTATAATAACCAAAAACTCAGTGTTAGGTTTATTTTATAAAAAAAACGATACCTGCCTAAAAACTGACTGCCCTTTGGTAAAATTTAATTAGGTTAGCTTTATTAAAAGATCAAAGGCCGTTTACCGGCCCTCAATTCTGTTTAATTTTGTAAAAAATGCACATTCGCCAAATGCATCACATAATTAATTATATAATAATTAAAATATTTTTTATGTGTATTAATCCTCCTTTTATTTCACAGTAATTCATTATAATATGCGAAGTAACGAGCATTAATTCAATAACTGTTGGAAAGTCGCTGTGAAAAGAAANAATAATTAAAATATTTTTTATGTGTATTAATCCTCCTTTTATTTCACAGTAATTCATTATAATATGCGAAGTGACGAGCGTTAATTGAATGAATAATTGTTGGAAAATCACTGTGAAAAGAAACCGAATAAGCACGAAGGTTCTATGTTGGTCACACAAATTTCAAGTTTACTTAGGTCACCTAATTTGTTGGTATTAGAAGCATTGTTAAGAGAGAGAGATTTTATAATTCAAGGGAGAAGCAAAATCCATCATTCAAATTCAGATATATTGATCTTCAGATATAAAGTCCATACCTGTCCATTTTTTCTCAAAATAAAATTTAAAGTAGATACATCCATGATTTGAAGATTCTTTAAGATTAAGGATGCAACGAAGTTTTTTCAATGATAGTGATATAATTTAGAACTANTGTTAGTCAAACAAATTTCAAGTTTACTTGGGTCACCTAGTTTGTTGGTATTAGAAGCATCGTCAAGAGAGCGAGATTTTATAATTCAAGGGAGAAGCAAAATCCGTCATTCAAATTCAGATATATTGATCTTCAGATATAAAGTCCATACCTGTCCATTTTTTCTCAAAATAAAATTTAAAGTAGATACATCCATGATTTGAAGGTTCTTTAAGATTAAGGATGCAACGAAGTTTTTTCAATGATAGTGATATAATTTAGAACTGTATATATGGGTTCATGATTGTACATCGAGAATCTAACTACATGAATCTCGAGTAAGTTCAACAGATCACACAAAGAAGATACTAAAGGACCGCAATATCACAGTTGTTGAATGACCGAACTATCCATTATCACTTCATTCGGTTGGATCATGGGTCAACCAAGTGAAAGTACATCTGAGCTAAGGAACACTGTACATCTGAATCGCTAAGACTCAACAGATTATGGGCCACTCTTAGAGAAGATCAACAGTAGAACTTACCAACACCTTAAGAAGACCACTTTCATAAAAGAAGGCTGCCCGTTATCTTATAGTGATACACCCTCTGCCTGATTAAATAAACATTTACTAAGGATAAGGAAATCTTCATTAAGGGTTCCCTCAAGAAAACGACCGAAGATCCATCAACCGATTAAAAAAAAATTAGAAGACCGATTGATTACAAATATGAAACAATGCCAGTATTTGTTGCTAATGTGAAACGGTACCAAAAACAGTTACTAAGGTAAAAAGATACCAACAACGGTTACAAATATGTAAAGATATAATGCTTCATTAATAATTTATATTGTTCCTATTTAATTAAGGATAAACATGTATTTTATTAGGCTACTCATGTGATCTATAAATAGGGGAGTCAGTTCTTCCAGGAGGACTATTGATTCTATTCCAAGAGAGTTGAAGCTATTGTGGACTTCCTCTTTCTCTCTCTTACTCACATTCTCTCGCTATTCTCTTTTCTTTATTCCTCTCATCCGTCTGATGCTCTATCCTTTGAATGTGAGCCGAAGAACATTTAGGAATTCAATATCTTAAAAAGGTTTAGTGAGTGTGGAGTCATGCCTTTAAAAAGAAGAGCGTGTCACATAGAAGAAACTTACTTAGGGGAAACTTCTAATAACTATTACGTTTGAGAATTTATGCAACAACGAATTCAGAAAGTTCAAGATCAAATAGTGAGCCAGATGGAAAAACTGAGCAGTGTGAGGCTCGAGGGGAGAGCACAATTTCTTCCACAACCTAATCCTCAAGCGCCTGAACCCCAAAGCCATCAGATGAAACAATGAGCCAAACGAGTGGAATAATCCCAATACCATGATAGTGTTGGATCCATGCCAAGGAACATACCACAAGCGAGACAATTGAAAGAATACCTTCGACTAAAGAATGCATTCTTCAGACAGATTATTGATGCATAGTTCCTCAAAAAGTTCAAGGTTCCATCTTTGGAGTTATATAAGGGTTGGAGTGATCCGATCAATCTCATTACATTCTTTGAGCCAGGTATATGCCTTCTCAAACTTTTTTATGCATGGAAGTATTGATTGTTCTAGAACACGCTGAAGGATACAGATCTTAGGTGTTGAATGGACTCCAGTTTGGAATTATTACTTCCTCTGCAGAGTTCAAAAAGTTGTTTATGACATCGTTTGCTAGTGCCTAAAAGCCTCATAAGGATTTGGAAGCTCTATGGCACGTAAAACAGAGGCAAAAAATGTCATGAAGTTCCACAAGGAGATGCTAGAGGTATAGAATATGGAGCCGACAATCACAAAGGATTCCCTGACATAAGGGCTGAAGAGTGAGACGTCCAACTATTACTTGCCAACTATCACATAGGATTCCCACTTTAAGTACTTCCTAGGTTTACGAAATCCCGACACTTTTGCTGAACTTCTAGAGTTGGCCAATCAAAAAATTATGGGAGTATGTCAATTTTCCTGTCTCAAAAAGTGAGACGTCCAACTATCACTTGGACAAAGAGTCTCACGAGACGACAGGGCTAGACACATGAAGAAGATGACTCAGCTGGGTCGTTATGATCGAATCCTATCCATATTACAGGGATAATTCTAGAAATACTGGGTCAAGACTCGATTAGAAGAGTAGATCAAAAGAGACTCCACTCACAGAAGTACTGTGCCATTGCTTCTATCTCAAAGCAAGAGCCCCATCCCCCGATCATCTTTACTGGTGTTGATTCTTCCTCTATAAGAAATTTCTACAGCAACACCATCATCTTTAAAGCAATGATGAATAACTACCAGGTGGGTAATATCCTTGTTGATAAAGGTAGTTTGGGTAACATACTGTTAAAATTTGCTTTTGATAAAATGAACCTATCAACCACTCACCTAGTTGCATAGACTCGCTCTTTGTAAGGGTTTTCCAACAAAAGAAAGGCAGCACTTGTCATAATTGGGTTGTCAGTCACCTGGGGAGAGGGTGGCAGCTAATTTACAATACAAAGAAGTTCTTGGTGATGGATGCATCAAAAACCTACAATGAAACCTTCGATCGCCCACAACTTAAAAATTTCATAGCTATGTTATCTACATACCATGTGGCAGTGAAATTTTCATGTGACAAGAATATTGTGACCTTGCCTGGGAATCTGGATCTGTCTCACACATGCTACCACTGGGAAACAAGTGGCGTGGAGCAAGAAGTGTTGGACATACAACACTAATGCGTAGGGTTAAGCTATAAAATTAGCTTAAAGATCGTGAATTTCTTGAAAGCTGAATTGTAGTTTAGATCGGATTGAACCATTTGAGCTGAGCTACGAGCCACATTAAAAGATCAAATTTATTTCAATCTGATTTTATCTGTCCCTGGCTCGGATCGGGATCAAAGTAAAATCTTTTGTATTCACATATATAGCATCTAAATTTTTAGTTTTACATGCATAATGCATTCCAACTCAGTTGGTGAGGTTCTTTTTACTAGAACGGAGTGGCAGGGGTTCGACTTCCCTCTTTCACAAAAAAATATTTTTTTTCTGGTGGGTTAACCGGGAGGGGCAAGGCGGGTTTGAGCCAAACCGATCTGGCTCATGAGCAAAAACTTGAGTTAGCTCATTTAAAATTAAAGTCAGCTAAAAAATCAAATCGATGTACACTGGATCAGATTAAAATTTGATAGATCGATCCACTATTTGATTTTGATCCATTCAAAAATATTTCAATCCTATATTGAGTCATCCTGGATTGGCGCAAAATTGAATCATTCACACTCTTCCAAAGAAAGTTTTGAAACTGACAAAACAACCATCAAGATGCCCACCAAGTTTGACGAACCTAGTAAAGTTTTTTCTAATTAGTGAAACTTCCAATGTAGAGCACAAGGATTCCCTGATCCATACTCTCCAAAAGCACCGTGACATTTTTGCCTTGTTAATTGCTAATATACCAAGTATTATAATAGATGTGGCATGTTATCACCTCAACATTAATTAAGCTGCCTAACCAGTGAAGCAAAATCTCAGGTCATTGACTATAATTTTGGCTAGCTTGATTTTGTGAGGAGGTATAGAAGCTCAAGGAGGCAGACTACATCCAGGAGGTGTAATATCCCTTATGGATATCTAATGTTTCCATGGTATTGAAGTTTAATGAAAAATGGAGGATGTGTGTAGACTTAACAAATTTGAGTGCAACTTACCCCAAGGATGATTGCCCCTTATAGAGGCTCGATGCGCTGATGGATTTTGTAGTCGGACATTCATTCATGAGTTTCCTAGACGCTTTATACAGCTACCACCAAGTCAAGATGCACTCGACCGAGGATGAGAAGACTGCTTCAATTACAAGTGAGGAATTCTATAGTTATACTATAATTCCCTTTAGGATAAAAATTTTGGGGCTACTTACCAGTGTCTTATGAATGTAATATTTACAGAACAATAATTAAAGAATATTGAAGTTTATGTTGATGATGTTTTAGTTAAAATTGGGTCAGCTGATTGACATATAAATGATTTAAAAGAAACCTTCTAAAACTCTTAGAAAATATAATATGGAATTGAATATGTTGAAATGCAAATTTGGAGTATCCACTAAAAAATTCCTAGAATATCTTCTAACTTCCAAAGGAATGAAAGCTAACCTGGAGAAAGTAAAGGCACTCCTGAATATGCCTTTTTCACAGAGTATTAGAGAAGTACAAAAATTAACTGGCTAAATAACAACACTCAGTAGATTCATCACCAAATTTAGATGAGTGCTGCTTTCTTCAAAATAATAAGGAAATCCAAAAAAACTGAATGGTTGACCAAATGTGAGCAAGCATTCCATAGCCTAGAAGATTCACTAGCTTCGTCTCCATGGACAAAATGCCTAAAGCTGAAGGAAGAACTTTCGCTATATCTAGAAGACGACCTGGAAGCCATCAGTTATGTCTTAGTTTGGGAGGAACTAGAAAAATGATTCCCCATATACTACACTAGTTGGCTCCTTGGGGGAACATAGGTTAGTATATAATTATGAAAAAGCTAATATTTGTATTATTTTCTCATCTCGTAGGCTCTGGTCATATTTTCAAATGCACCTAATTAGAGTAATTATCATACATCTGCTCAAATCTATACTCACTTGGTCGGAACATTTTGGTTGACTCTTAAAGTGTGTTGTAGAGCTTAGTGAGTATGATACTACTTACATTATCGGAACAGTGATTAAGGCTCAAGCTTCGGCTGATTTTCTAACTAACTTCTCCAAACAATGTTTTTCAAGCGACAAAGCTAAAGTAGGCAATCAAATCTGGACTCTATACATTGTTGAAGTCAAGCTAAACAACTACGAGAATTGGGTGTGTTCTATGCAACCTGGAAGAAGAGCAACTATATCATTAAATCATCCTCGAGTTTGAAGTTACAAATAATCAGGAAGAATATGAGAGCATTAATATCTAGATTATGCTTAACCCTTGAAATGGGCATTCAACATCAATTAATTAAGTTAGATTCTTAATTGGTGATGAATCAAGTCAATGTATAATTCAATGCTTAGGATGAGATGATGGTCAATTACTTGTACAAGGCAAAGGCGTAGATACTTCTGAACTGAACACATTGCATGGGAGGAATACCAAGTGCTTGATCTTCCTTCAAATAAAGTCTACATTGGATAAAGGATGTTACAAAGACTTTTTCGATCAGCCATAGAGGATTTAGAGGAAATGGAAGTGGAAGATGGAAGCGCCAAGAGTTGGATGGATTTTACATCCAATTATTATAAAATGGAAAGATCCCTGAAGAAGTAACTAAGCCAAAGATGATCAAAATTAAGGCCACACAATACCTCATCATCAGAGATAAGATCTTTCAAAGGATAGCCACTTCATTGCACTTGAGATGTGTGAAAGAAATGAGGCAAAAAAAATTCTATGTAATAAAGGCAAAGGAGCAAGAAGTGATTGAATGGGCTTTCTCCCATTCGTCCCATGGGTCATTCAAACCACATAATCCTCAACAACTAGGCAAACACCTTATTTGATTTCACATGGAATGTAAGTCATGTTACCTATCGAATAATATCACACAGCTACATCATTCGACTAGGAAAATCTTACTGACTGGCAAGAATCAAATGGTAAAGGAGTGATGCTTGCCCTTGATCAATTAGAGGAAGCTTGAACCAATGCAACACTCTGACAAGAAGGCATAAAGAGAAGAACCACTCGATATTACTACAAGAATGTCCTAGAAAAAACATTCGCACTTAGCGATCTATTTCTAAAGAAAGATGATCCAACTGCACGAAGACAATTGGTCGAAAATATTGATAGGTCCGTTCATCATAAATCAACAAGTCTCCATAAGAGCTTACAATGTAAAATCATAAACTATAAGAAAGTTTCACTGAACGTGGAGCAGAAACAATCTCAAAAAAATCTTTCCTTGAGCTTGAGAAAAATAGTTTTACCCTCTCATACTTATAAATTTTATTTGATATGAAATTTTATTTTAGATGAAATTTTATTTAATTTTTTGTACTTTAAGAAAAAATAATTGAACAATTTCAATCTCATATTTAAACAATGCATAGGGAACTAAAAGATCGATAAACCTCACATCGTGACAGTACTAAAAAAACTATAGTACCCTAACAAGATGACCAAAAGAAGCATTTTGACACTCAGTCTTGAGAATAAATTTTGAGAGGTAGTTAGCTGCTAGTAACAACAAAGCTCCACAAATAGTTCTGAGAAAACCATCCCAAAAAATTATCATCAACTACCTCCCTACGAGCTGTAGATCGACCGAATGAAAATTTTGCATTCTATCAAAAAAAACATAGGTCCACCTAGGATTTGACACGCAAAACAAAGTGACTCGGTGCATAGTGCTCAAACAACTAAAAAAAATTTTGAACGATCGACAGTGACACCACTATGTTTGCTTAGCCCACATGAACAAAATTAACCTTTAAATCATGAGCAACAAAAATCAAAACTTGAGCCAAACGAAGACCACAAATTAATCAAAGTATGACAAACGAAATCACAACTTAAGAGAACAAAAGATTAAAGGTAAAAGCAACCGGATATATTGGTTGTTCATTATACGTAGGAAAAAAAAAACTACCATGAACATTATTTTAATTATGTGTGTGTGTGTGTGTGTGTGCGCGCGCGCGCGCGTGTGTGTGTGTGTGTGCGCGCGCGCGCGCGTGTGTGTGTGTGTGTGTGCGCGCGCGCGCGTGTGTGTGTGTGTGTGAGTGTATATGTATATGTATGTATGTGTGTATGTATGTATATGTGTGTGTGTGTGTATGTGTGTGTGTGTGCACACACACACACATTAGTACAATAGGCATTCGGGAAGCGACGTTTTTGCTTCTTATAAGCTTCATTTTAGTTGGTCGACCACCACATAGATCAAACTACCAGTCATAAGTAATAGCAAAGCCTATAGAGGCGGAAGCAGTTGCTTGATGGACGAAGCCGAGGCGATACTATAGGCGGGCGAAACGAAGGGAGCGAGAACAAGCCGAGCCAGACGTGGACTGGCAAAGGATGCCTACTCTACGTATACGTGATTAGTCACCAGTGAAAGACACTTTTCAAAAAAGAAAAAGTGAACTCTTTCACAGTGTTTTTTAGAATGCAAGTACCAATTTCGATAGCCTTCTTGCATTAGTATGAGTTCGTTGGTCGCGTAAGGGCGGTCCATCTTGATGAAGAATTCCACGATAACAAGAACTAGAAATTAATCGTTCGATGTCTGCTCGTTCTCCCCTCTTCAATCCCCAATGAACAACATGATCTTGACTTATCATTTGTTCTATTTGGTAGATCTGAAACTTAGTTAACTCTTTGCATTATAAGTTCTCGAAGGAAAATAGAGGTAATCATATAAAGTAAATGGTTTGAGGAATTTCTCCGCCAAATCAAAAAAAATTGTGTTATCGATTTCCACTTCCATGGTGATCTTCTTTATCTCCTGTTGTTGCAACTTCTCTAGTTTGGTTGACCATATTGGCTTGACAGGCTCCAAGCTTTGAAGGGAGGCTTGCACTGAAGCGATTTGAATTTGATCTAATATCTTCTTGGAGGATCTAGTCCAAACTGTACTCCACCCATTATCTATTACATCGGGATTGATCGGGATGGTTGGCTAAGCCAAAATCACATTGACAGAACCTTTTTCAGATTCTCTCAAATATTCTTTCAAAATTGGTATACTTCCATTCTTGTAGTTCCTCTCAAGCCATTCTTTGAAACTATAACTGTCCTCTATGGTGTGCCAGAGCAATTTGTGATATAGATACTATATTGGGTGTTCTTCCTTATTCATTTCTTTTGACTTCTTTTGCTCAGGCAATCTGAACTCAGGCAGCTTAATCAAATTTTGAAACAACTTCCCCACTACCTCTTTTTTAAAAAAAATAAACTTTGGTTCAACCATTCAGTATAATCGAGCCTTGACCTCACTCCATTCGGTAGGGTTGTTGTTGGAATGGCTACTAACCATTCTGCTGATTATGTTGCTAGTTATACTGCTGGCTAAACTCCTAAGTATGTTGTTGGTTGTACTGTTGCGGATGCTGGTAAGTTTGTCGAGGCTACTCAGCTTGAATCTGCATTAACTACTTATCTATATATATCGCGACCACCGTCTCAGACTTCTTCTGAAATGCTTTCACCGGCTTTGACTTTTCGACTTTCTCTAGAAATCCAAGTTGTTTAGCCTCCTCTTGTAAAGTACTGAACTTGCTGAGTAACTTTTCAAATATTTTGATTGTGAATCCCTTAAGCAAGAAGGCTACTGAACCATGGATACTCTTGAGCGGAATCTCAATCGCACGTTGTTCCTATAACTGTGGCTCACACTTCATGCCGAGGTTTCTCCAACATAGAATTTATTTCACCAAAGTCTCTGTTGGTCTTTGTTGCTCTACCACAAGATCACCTATGATGATGTGCTGGTGAGCTCTGGCAAATCTCTTGACAAATAAGTTCTCCAATTCTGTGAATGTTTTAACTGAGCCATTAAGTAACTCTACATACCATTCAAAGGTGACTTCTGAGAGACTGCTTACAAAGTGGTGGAACAACAATGCTTCATTACCCCCCATTGTAGGAGCTTGCCCAAAAGTGTGCAACATGTTGTCGGGGTTTTCCAATTCCATCAAAGGTCTTGAATGTCCGTGGTACAAAACCCGTGAGATATTGTACAACATCAAAATCTTATGGGTAAGGTCTACCCTTTTGAATCGATGCCCCTCCTTTAGAATGGACTAGGGCTTCCTTTACTTGTTGATCAACGATTTGCTTGATATCTTTTTTTGGTATTGATGTGCCCCAGTAATAGTGCCAAAAACTTTACCCATCCAGAAATTACACAGTAATTTATCTTTCAAAAATATGGCCAAAACTTGACTCAATTTATATTTAGCAGTTAAAATCAAAATGTTATAAGATATATAAAATAGTTCATACACTAGTGGTTCTATGCAAGTGCACGTATCGCTTCAAGTAATATAGATCTTTCTTTAAAAACCCCCATATCAATCCCACATAGAAGCATAGTAAAAAATCCCTTAGGCTAATTCCAGTCTGCTACTATCAAGTCTTAGTTTGGAAGATGGAAATTCTTATGATAATAACATAAATCACAATATTCAAACTATTATAATTAAAGTAATAATGACAAGTTAAAATTGGTTTAATGAATGCTAATAGAAATGTAACTAAAAAAACTAAGTTTAATAAACTAATTTCTAAAATTTAAAGTTAAATTTACTAAAACTAAACAAAGTTTTTGTGATGAAGAGTTCAAATTTAAGAAAGCATCATTCCCCTTTACAATGAGTGTATGGATTGTGAAGAAGTTTAAAATCATTTGAAAAAAAAATATATAAATTGTTTTATGTCAAATAGGAGCACTCATATTCTTTACCTTCTTCCGAGTGCATAAAGAACATTAACTAATCTAGAGTTTGTTCCCTAATTCCATTTACTGATTCCGGCTATTTATATGCAACAATATAACAATGTATTTGATTATATTTTTCACTTATTTTTCCTTACTTTGCAACAATACAAAAAACTTGATCTTGGAGAAAATAAGAATTTAACTTTTTAACTTAATATATATTGGGGTACTATGCAAGTATACATGTCGTTATCAAGTAATATAGGACTTCTTGATTAAATCCTGAATATCGAACCCACATGGATTGTTCATAGTATGCGATAATTAAAGTAACAAACTTTCTACTTTAAAAAGATAAATACTTAAACTATAGTTTTTATCACAGGAATAAAATTTAAACTCTTTTTGGTATTTTTAATGTTTGAAAATGACATAAAAACTTAATAAAGATAACTTGAGTTTATGTAAGAGAAAAGCACTGAATACGAAATATCTTTCTTCTTATCATGAATTAGTAATAAGTATATGAATTTTTCTGTGGAAGTATTCAAATTGTATTTTGCCAAATAGGAGCAACAATATTCTTTACCCTTACTAGAGGTGCTATAAAGAACATTGACTAATTTAAAATTTGAATAGTTCTGAAGACCAGTCATTCAGGGAAGATACTAGCTCCCACTCTAGACTTCCCTCAGTTCCCTCCACCTGGGGGCTAACATCTTGTATAAAAACCTAAAATAATAAACCAAGTAGGGGGCTTTAGCCTGTTACTCTATATTCCTCTAACTCTACACCCTTCAAAGATTATTTTTCTATTTATTTGCACTCAATCATATGAACTACATTCTCATTCATACAACCTCATGTGATTCTTTCTAATTGTTAACTGAGACAATGCCAGCCCAGTTCTTATATGTTCTCACAAAAAATTTTAACATCTGGATTGGCCAAATCAAGATGTAAATGAAATGCATGGATTTAAATCATCACAACTTCTTCCAACATTAAAGACAATACTCTCCACAACTTCCATCCAAAACTTAATTACTTATCATCTTAAGAAGAAAGGTAAAGAAAACTACTCGGAATCCATGGAGAAAATAAAACCATACTTTAGTTTGAAAGAAGAAATCGTTGTCAAACCAACAATAAGTCTCCATTAAAATCAAAAGTAGTCTAAAACAAAAAAATAAAAATTTATCTCAAAGTCCTCCACCAAACTCTTGAAGTTCCTTTGAATCTCTTCTCTTTTACAATCACTCAAAATGAAACAAAAAAGGATAAAGTAAATAAAAAGTGGTTCCTGAATNTTCTTTCCAATTATTGACTGAGACAATACCAACCCGGTTCTTACATGTTCTCACAACAAATTTTAACATATATATATATATATATGGGTTAGATAAAGAATTAAATGAAGTGCATGGAATTAAAAAATTACAACGTCTTCAAACATTAAAGATTAATACTCTCCTCAACTTCCATCCAACACTTTAATTACTTATCATTTTAAAGAGAAAAATAAAGAAAACTACTCAGAATCCATGGAGAAAACAAAACTATACGTTAGTTTAAAAGTAGGAATCATTATCAAACTAAAAAAAAGTCTCGATTAAAACTAAAATTAGTTTAAAAGAAAGATAAAAACTTATCTCAAATCCTCCACCAAACTCTTGAAGTTCTTTTGAACCTCTTCTCTTCTACAATACTCTTAACTCTCAAAATAAACCTAAAAAAAAAGGAAAAATAAATTTTTGGTGCCTGAAATTTTCTCCAAAAGCTTCTCCACGAACTTATTCAAGAACTTTTTAGAATGCTTTAGGGCTCTTTTTCAGGACTCTTATAAAAGTCTCAACTTCTTTCATTTATAATTTTCCAAGAGGTGCCTTGGAATTGATCCCGAGAAAATATAGTTGTGTAAAATTTATAAAGTTGACTCCGCTTTACAACGGTGCCAAAAACTTGATGTGGTATTTTATGAATAATAACGTTAAGCACTTAATGTTGGGATTCTACGCAAGTATACATATCGTTATCAAGTAATATAAGAATTTCTATTTAAGTCCCAAATATCAATCCCACGAGGAAGGTTTAAATTTAAAATGATAAATTAACTAGGAAATTAACAGAAATAAAACAAAATTACTGTCACTAATTTTGTATGTTTGAGATACTATAAAAACTAAATTATTAACTACTAGCAAAATTATAATGCAAAGATTAAAATAGTGACTAATAAACTATGTTTATGTGATGAAATTTTCTAATATGAAAAAGCATCTTTCCCACTACAATGAGTTTTTGGTGAAATGAGATGAAAAATTGGTTTAACTATGTATTGTGCCAAGTAGGAGCAATTTTAATTCTCTACCCTCATTCAGTGTTATCTTAGGTTTAGTCCCTAAATCCGTGGCAAGGCTATGAGGATACTGGCTCCCACTCCAGAGCTCCCACTTTTCTTCCCCTGAAGGCTAACTCTCGCTTTAGTTCTTAAATTATAAGATCAAATTGGGTATTCTAGTCAGTCACCCTAAAAACCTCCAATTCTACACCCGACAATGTATATTTTCCTATTTATTTGCACTTAATTCCATGAACAAAATACTTCTTCATGGACTTAAATGTGATTCTCATTCTATTGTAGAACTCATACTCCATTTTGACTCGAAATTCCATCCTTTTTGCTTTATTTTTGCTCCAAGTCCTAACAATCAACAACTGCAACAAAACATAAAAAATATCATCCTTTTTGCTTTAAGTCCTAAAAATCAATAACCTACAAGAAAACATCAAAATACCTTCCATTAAAATCCTCAAAATCAACAAAATGCAATAAAACATAAGAAATATCTTCCATTAAAGGGCAATATCACAAAAAATGAGTATAAAATATGGGTCTAAAAATGCATATATTTTTTGGTTATCAAAATCCCCCAAACTTAAATGTTACTTGTCCTCAAGTAACTCTTTTACTACATAAAAATATGACTAATGACAAAGATTTTAACTTCTAGATTTCTATATGTTAGTCCACTAAATACAATAGCATAACTTAAGAAAAATGTAAAATAACTCCAGTTAATACTAAAGGTATAAGAATATATAGCAGTCAAGTCTAAGATTTTTGTTTCTCTATTTTTTTCAAAGAAAATTGCAAATTATTCATATTAAAGCCACTTAGAATATCCATACGAAAAATAACTTCATGAAACTTTACTAGTAAATATGTTAATATTGAAATATAAGTTTAGAAAATGTAGCCAAGTCTTCTTCTTTAAGTTGATCGAAGTGAAACCAATTTTTAATTAGGCATCTCCTTAAGCTTCTCCTCACATTTTTTTTTCTTTCTCTTTCTTTTCTTTTTCGGGATCATTTTCAATCCTTTTTCTTTTCTTTTCTTTTTCAGGATCATTTTCAATCTTTTTTTTTGTGTAAGGATTACTATATCTGGATATTCTTTAATGATTTTGAACTTCACCATCTTCTTCTTAAAGTTAAAAACTTTTCACATTTCTTCACTTTATAAATTTATACTAGCTTTAAAGATTTTTCATAAAATTTTATTCTTTTCTTCTTATATGAATCTCTAAGATTTTTAATACTTCAAAAATACAAATTTCTTTTCTTACAATAGAAAAACATAGTCTTATTATATTATACCAAATACTTAATCTCTAAAATTAATCTTTATTATACTTAAAATAGAAACCATAGTCTTATTCTATCATACCAAATATCTTAATCTTTAAAATTAACCTTTATTATTTAAAAATTTTTACTTAAGTTTACTATATATTTAGAAACATAAATATAGTTATCTAAAGTTACCCACTAATACCAAAGGTCATGTTAAATTTTAAAATATTTTGAAAATATAACTAATTGAGGAAAAATAAAATTAAGTTTCTTTCTTTTAAAAGGAATTTTTCTTTCCCCCCAAACTTAAATTTTTAAAAGATTTATCATGAAGAACTGAAAATATAAAGGGTGAAAGAAAACATTTAATACAAAAAGAAAAGACTTACCTATTGATGGTTCTGATTTGAAACTTAACTCTGAAATATTACAGGTGCTAATATGAAAAGATACAAGACTTAAACCATTAAATAACACATAATACATATAAAATTTTGTAGAGAAAGAGTTAACTACAAATATGTCCAACAAAGTCCTAAGAACTAATAACAGTACTAAAATGGTTCCCAATGTAAAAACAGTCACAAATCTACAGTTCACAATTCATTATAACATTTAAAATAAAGTGTTACACTCTAAAAACAAACAGTCTCAACAATAAAATACAACCAAACATAAACTAAACAAAAATTTAACTAAAGCATGATCAATCATCATCAGCATCATCTTCTTCTTCTTCCACATCTAAATTTTGTTGCTGATATGGGGTAAAAATAGGGTCAGTAGGAAATTGAACTGAGTGATCACCCTTCATGTATCTGACCATTGTATCATCATAAGCAACATCATATTCAAACTATTGTCTTGTAAAATCACATTTTGTGCATTTCTGGCCTCCATATTTTCCATTCTACTTTGCATTCTCAAGTTATCTCCCTGTTGGATCATCATCTGCTCCATAAGTTCCTGGATACTAAGGGTACTAGAAGTAGTACTTGCAGTAGAAGGAATATCCCTGGTCCTACTACCAGATCTCCATCCAACATTAGATTCATAAGTCTTTATAATAGTAGGCCCAATAGGTTTTAGAGGTTCAGTCCTCTCCTCACCCACTCTAAAATTAACTTTTGTCTGTTCACATAGTGTGAAGATTAGGGCAGGGTGTGCTAAATCTCCCAAAGAAATAGATCGAGTGTTCCTATAAATAATAAAGCCTACATTTATCCTTCTCATCTGCTGGATATAGAAGTTTAAGATGACTCAATACTTTGTAACCTCACTATGATGATTTGTTGGTATCATTATACCAGAAATAAAGTAGTGTCAGGCCTAAGATACTATATTTAACATAGAAAGAGAAAAATTTAACTTAACACCATTCTTCACCTTCCAAGCTCCTCTTCCATCAGTAAGAAAAGAAATAACTTCATCTAAGGCCTCATTCATAGCAGAAAATGATTTGTATTAACAGCTATACACACCTTCTAACTGATAAAATTCATTAATTTTCCTTGGAGTAAACTCCACCATTTTCCCACGAACAAATACATAGTCTTCAGAAGTCTCCTTAAAATTGGCATAGAACTCCATCACTACACCAATAATAGCCTCGGTAGTAAACTAACAAACATTCTCCCACTGCCAAGCATTGATTATTCTTTCAACTTCTCCACTCAGATTTTTAAATCCTCGATCCGGAAACACTTTTATAGTTGTAAGTAGACTATTGAAGCAAATATTAGCCTTATAATTGATAAAATTTTCATCATCAAAATCCACCTTTCTCTTTCCTTTGCTCATTCTTGGTGCCATGATAATCTACAAAAAATTGATAAAATCCAAATAAATTTCCAAAAATTCAAAAAATCACAATGTCGAACTTCTTAAACTTTAATCTACTAATTAAGAGCTCTTCACCAAAAGATTTTCTTAAAATCTTCCAAAAAAATTTCAAAATTTTGGATCTCGGCAATGTAAGATAAATCTTCGGTGAAAATAAAAAAATTTGAGTTTAAAGTGTAGCTCTTACCAAGAGAAGATGAAATCTAAACTTTGTTTGCCTTAAAATCTCCTCAAATCCGAGCAATAGCAAGCCCTAGGTGCAGAAATCAAAGGTTGAAGGTGATTAAAAGGTAAAAATGGCATTTTACTATGCAAATCATGAATTTTAAGGGTGTTTGGGTGATTTTTGGGTCGAGGGCGCTGTCAGCGCCCATGCCGGCGTCGTCGGCTCTGGTGGCCAAAAATTCATTCTTTGTTTTTGCTAATTTCAATTTTCTTTCAATTTACTCCAAAGTCTATTTAATCTTTTTGAAAACTAATTATAATCTTAAAATAATTCACAAATAAACATTTTTATAAATAAACAACAAACTAACTTTTATATATGAAAATACACTTTTTACAAATACATTTTTCTAATCACACTTTCACATCCATAAACAAACTAAATTATAATTCAACGTCGAAATTAAGCCACAACACTAGAACGCTGACACAAAACTATATACATAATAAAAATCAATAGAGTTCTAAAGCAAAGTAAAGTAAATCAAATCCACACAATTACATTAAATACATAATTACTTTAAAGTATTAGAGAATTCAATTTCTTCAATTATTTTGCTTCATCTTTAGTACTTTCTCCTCCTCTAATATCTCCCATAGACTGATAATGGACGTACAAATTGTAGAAGGGTCGGTACGGGAATTGATCGGTCAAATTTTCATCGATCCATCCATTTTTCTTGAACATCTACACCAATCCTACTTCAATTGTTCTCGTATGATCAAAGTTCTCCTTCATCCTCCAATCTAGGTGATAAAAAAAGTAGTTAAGATTTCTGATTGCATTCATAATACTCTGAAGTTCTCTTTCTATTTTATTCATTTTCTTCTCCAAAGCTATTGAACTTCCAACTGTTTGTGGCATTAATGGTGTTGAAGCATGTGATGAATGATCCAAAATAATATCTAATGCTTCATTTTCATTCCCAATATAATTATCATCAATAGAAATCATGGGTTCCCAAGGTAATAAAACTTTCTCCCAACTTTCATATGGAACTTGAGATTGACTGCAAAATAAGAAAATTATAGAGGGATGCCTAAGTTCATATATTGGTTCATTCATAATAATACCTATAACAGATTTAAAAATATTTAATCCCACATCAATGGGTTTTTCCATTTGAATGCAATATTTTAAAATGACACTTTCTCTTATAACTCTACTAGTCTTCATGGTAGGGAGTAATTTTGCAGATATGAAGAAATGCCATTATTTTGATATTGGATTAAGCAGTGAAGCAGAGAAACTCAAGTATCCCTCATCTCTGATTTCCCAATTATCATTTTCATCCGTTAGAAAATTATATACATCTTGCATCATATCTCTCCTTGGGATAAAATTTGTATAGTGACCGATTGGAACATTTTCTATCATCTACAAATCATTAATTCAAGCCGGAGTAAATGGTACAGCCTTACCTCAAACGAAGATGACTCCTTAGTTAATTCCATGTATGTTAGCATAGAATTCCTTTACCACTGGTACAACAACTGCAGAGGTAATGTAGCATAGAACTTCCCAATGCCTTTGTACAATGATTTTCTCAATCTATGAACTTGGATTACTCAATCCACGATTGACAAAGCCTCTCTCCTTCATAAGTCACTTTTTCATAATGAATTTGTCGTATAATCTCTGGGCGTTAAAATTGATAAAATTTCTTCTATTAAAAACTCCATACCTTGAAGCATTTATGGAATTAAAAGCCATTGAATTAGAAATTAGGAAGTTTTTGGTCATCCAAGGCAATTTTTAGGCCTTTGAAAACACCTCTCGGTGGTTATTTAGGAGTGAAATCTCGCCAAATTCTATTGCATTCACTCTGAACGTGCAAAACTACTTGGGACATCGTTGGCGCTCCCGATTGCACTATCGGCGCCAGAGGCAAAAATCACGTCATTTATTTTTTTGTTCAATTTGATTCCAAATTTTCCTCCAATACCAATATTTGTCTTAATTTATGATATATAAAATTGTGTAGGACTCATAAATATTATTATTTGCTAAAAAAACTTATTAAACAAAATAGTAATATATAGATATATAGATTTATATATGGGTTACCTCCTACAAAGTTCTTGGTTTAATGTCGTCAGCTCGACGTACCATTGTTTACTCAGGATGACGTAAAATCAAAACTTCTTTAATTTGTGGCATGTTTCTTTCATAATAATATTTAAATCGATGATCATTAACTTTAAATATATTTCCAGTTATAGGATCCTTAATAACAACAGTTCTATAATGACAGACTTTAATCACTTAAAACTGTCCTAACCATTTGAATTTCAGTTTTCCTGAAAATAATCTCAATTTTATATTATATAATAAAAATTTTTGTCCAAGTTCAAACTTCTTCTTAATAATCTTTCGATCATGCCATATTTTCATTCTCTCTTTATATATTTTTGCATTATCATATGCTTCATTTTTTATCTCCTCAAGTTCATTAAGTTGTAATAGTCTTTTCTCACCAGCATCTTTTAGATTAAATTTAAATTCTTTAATAGCCCAAAATGCTTTATGCTCCAAATCTACTGATAAGTGACATGTTTTTCCAAAAATAAGTCTATATGGGGACATTCTAATAGGAGTTTTATAAGCAATTCACATGCCCATAATGCAATATCTAATCTAGCAGACCAATCTAATTTAAAAGGATTTAAAGCTTTTTCTAAAATTTATTTTATTTTATGATTTGATATTTCTGCTAGACCGTTGTTCTGAGGATGATAAGCAGTAGATAATTTATGCATAATATCATATTTTTTAATTAATTTTTTGATTCTCTTATTTCTAAAATGGGATCCTCCATCTATAATAATTACTCTTGGCATTCCATATATTATAAAAATATATTTATTTAAAGACTTAGAAATACTCTGAGCATCACATTTAGGTACAACAACAACTTCAATCCATTTAGATATATAATCAACAACAATTAATATATATAAATTTTCAAATGAAGGCATAAATGGTCTCATAAAATCTAATCCCCACACATCAAAAATTTCGACCTCCAATGTGTAATTTTGAGCATTTCATTTCTTTTAGAAATATTTTCTACTCGCTGACATCTATCACTTGTTTTAATATAATCATTAACATCTCTAAAAAGAGTAGGCCAATAAAATCCAGCTTGCAGAATTTTATATGCAGTTCTATTTATTCCAAAACGTCCTCCGAATTTAGAATCATGTCATCTTTCAATTATTTCTTGAGTTTCTTCATAAGACACACACCTTCTAATAATTAGATCCTTACATTATTTATATAAATATGGGTTATCCTAAAAATAGAATTTTGGATAATATAAAAATTTCTTTAATTGTTGATTCTTAATATCTGGTGGTAAAATATCACTTAATATATAATTTACTATATCGACATTCCACAATATATTTATTTCATCAATATTATATAATATTTCATCAGGGAAATTTTCTAAAATTTTACTTCCAAAATTAGTTAATATTTCTATTTCTATTCTAGACAAATGATCAGTTATTTGATTATCATTTTTTAGTTAATATTTCTATTTCTATTCTAAACATTTGATTATCATTTCCCTTTCTATCAACTACCAAAAATCAAACTCTTGCAATAGAAGTATCCATCTAATTAATCTTAGTTTAGCATCCTTCTTTTGTAAAAAGTATTTCATAGCATAATGATCTGTATGCACCATGCATTTGGTTTCAATCAAGTAAGGTCTAAATTTATCAAAGGCATAGACAATAGCTAATAACTCTCTTTCAATAGTAGTGTAATTTATTTGAGCATCATTTAGAGTTTTACTAGCATAATATATTACTTTAAAAACTTTGTTGTGCATTTGTCCTAAAACAGCTCCAATAACATAATCACTTGCATCGCACATTATTTCAAATGGTTTTTCCCAATCAGGTGAGACTATTATAGGTGTAGTGATTAATTTTTCTTTCAATAATTCAAATGCTTTTACGCATTGTCATTAAAATCAAATTTTGTATCTTTTTCTAAAAGTTGGCATAATGACTTCGTTATTTTTAAAATTTTTTTTTATGTAACGCATGTTCTAGAAAACTTCTTACCCCTCTAACCGTAGTAGGAGGTGATAATTTTTCAATAACTTGAATTTTTGTAGGATTTTCTTCCATGCCATTTTTCCAAAATTTTATACCTAAGTACAATTCCTCCTGCAACCATAAATTGACATTTTTCCCAATTTACTACTAGGTTGATTTTTCATATAATTCCAAATTTTTTTCTAAATTATTTAAACATAGTTCAAATGAAGTCCCGAATACAGAGAAATCATCCATAAATACTTCCATTCCATGTTCAATCAATTTGCTAAAAATTGACATCGTACATCTTTTAAATGTCGTAGGTGTATTGCATAGTCCAAAAGACATTCTACGAAAAGCAAATGTTCCATAAGGGCTTGTAAATGTTGTCTTCTCTTAATCCTCAAGAGCAATTATAATTTGATGATAACTGGTATATCAATCTAAAAAGCAGTAATATTTTTTTTCCAGCTAATCTATCCAACATTTGGTCTAAAAAAGGTAAAGGAAAGTGATCTTTCCATGTGGCCATGTTTAATTTTCTATAGTCCATACACATTCACCAACCAGTAACTTATCTTATTGGAATTAATTCATTTTTCTCATTTACTTCAACGGTCACTCCTTTCTTTGGAACATAGTGAATTGGGCTCAGCCAAGCAGTGTCTGAAATATGATATACAATTCTAGCATCAAACCATTTTAAAGTTTCTTTTTTTAACAACTTCTTTCATTATTGAGTTTAATCTCCTATGAGGATCAACTTTATGTTCATATGGTTCATCTAAAAGAATTTTGTGCATACAAATTGAAGGAGTAATTCCTTTAATATCTGTTAAAGTCTATCCAAAAGCCTTTTTATATCTTTTCAAAATTTCCATTAATTTTTGTTCTTGAATTTTGATTAACTCAGAAGATACAATAACAGTCAATGTAGATGAATCTTTTAAAACACATATTTTAATTGGGCAGGTAATATTTTTAGTTCAAGTTCAGGTGGTTTAATACTTGAAGGAATAAGATTTTTATTATCATTTTCCAACAAATCTAAAGTTTCAAATTTGTCCTGAATATATTCTAAATTTTCTTCTTTTATTTCATTCTCATTTTCACTAAAGTCTTATTGCCTTAATTTTTCTTCAAACTCTTTCTTAAATTGCTCATTACTTAGATAATCAGTAACTTCCATCCTAAAACATTCATTATCTTTTTCTATTGCAGGGTATTTTATATCTTTTGCAATATTAAATGTTATTTCTTAATCATTCACTCTCATTATTAATTCTCCTTTTTGCACATCTATCACAGCTCTCCCTGTTGCAAGAAATGGTCTCCCCAAAATAATAGGAATCTCTTAATCTTCCTCCATATCTAATATTATATAGTCTACAAGAAAAATAAATTTATCCACTTTTACTAATACATCTTCTATAACTCTTTTAGGATAATTTATTGATCGATCAGCTAATTGAAGAGTTACAGTAGTAGGAAAAATCTCTCCTAAGTCTAAACATTTAAAAATTGATAGCGGCATAAGGTTGATATTAACTCCTAAATCACATAAGGCTTTTCCATAAAAATTTTCACCAATTGCACAAGGTATAGTAAAACTACCAGGATCTTTTAACTTTTTAGGAAGCTTTTTCTGAATAATAGCGCTACACTCTTCACTGAGTGCAAGAGTCTCATGATCTGCAAACTTCCTTTTCTTATTTAGCATATCTTTCATAAATTGAACATAACTTGACATTTGTTCCAAAGTCTTAATGAAAGGTATGTTTATCGATAACTTTTTAAGGATTTCCAAAAATTTTGTAAATTATTTGTGTTTATCCTTCTGCTTTAATTGTTGAGGAAATGGAGGTAATGGTTTTTCAAAAGGAACTTGTATTAGTTCATTTTCATTACAGTCACTTTCAATCTCTTCCTTCTCCTCATCAACTTCAGTTTCTCTTTGGATTCTTGTTTTAAATTCTTTTCCACTTCGTAATTGAATAGCTTTAATTTGCTCCTTATTTCGATCTTTAGGATTAACTTCCACAGTACTCAGAAGATTTCCTGAAGGTCAGTTACTAAGTGCAGTGGCAATATTCCCTAATTCATTTTTAATATTTCTAATAGTAGCCTCTTGATTTTGTATTTGATTTCTCATATTCAACATTACTTCTTCCATCGTTAACTTCTTTTCCTTAACTTGTGGGTTAAGGTTAAAGTTAAATCTAGGAGGATAATAAGGTTGATAATTAGGATTTTTTTAATTATTTAAATTTTCTGAAGGTTCATTGAATTGTTATAATTATTCCAACTAAAATTAGGGTAATTTTTCCATCCATGGTTGTAATAGTTAGAATAGGGATTGTTATTTCGATTATTTATAACATTTAAAGTTTCATAAGATGATTGAGTATCAATTATCTGCCTTAGTGACTTTTCCTCTAATACTGGTGGTATTTGAGAATAGTTCACTCCAATTTGATCAATCTTTTTTGATACAGCACCAATTTCATATGCTAAATAGACATTGCATCAGAGTCATGAATACCAGCTACTCTCTTAGGATTTACCCATTTAGAGGGCCATTGAAAATTGTTAGTAGTCATTTCTTCTATTAAAGAGTATGCTTCATCAAAAGGTTTTGACATTAGTGATCCACCTGCAACAACATCTATAATAGATATAAGTGATCTTACTAATCAATTGTAAAAAGTTTGAATTATTAACCAATCTGGTAAAGCATGGTGTAGACATTTTCTAAGGAGACCCTTAAATCTTTCTTAGGCTTCATATATCGATTCCCCTTCAAACTGACGAAAAGATGTAATATCGTTTCTAAACTTAGCGGTTTTCGAGAGTGGAAAATATTTAGCGAAAAATTTTTTGTGATAGTTCTCCCCAAGTTTTGATAGATCTAGGTGCTAATGAATTTAACCAAGCTTTAGCTTTGTCCCTTAAATAAAAAGGAAAATGATAGTTCTCCCCAAGTTCTGATAGATCCAGGTGCTAATGAATTTAACCAAGCTTTAGCTTTATCCTTTAATGAAAAAAGAAAAAGTCTATGCCTAACAACATCATTAGACACTCCATCATATTTAAAAGTAACACAAATTTCAGGAAAACTAGCAAGATGTAAGTTAGGATCTTCAGTAGGTGTTCCTCCAAAATGATTATTTTTTACCATTTGGATAATAACAGGTTTAAGCTCAAATGAATTAGCAAAAACATATAAATTTTGAATAGTTAAGTGAAGTTCATCTGCTGTAGGATTAGCATAATCTTTTATAGGTCTTTATCAATTTTCATTTATTTGATTATCTAAGTTATTCGCCATTTCGTTCAAATTTTTAATTTCTTTTTTTTTTATTTTCAAATTTTTTTAATAGTACGTTCTAATTCCGAGTCGTAAGGTGCTAAACCTTTAGATTAAATATTTCGCATAAACAAATATAATAAGCAAAGAAAAATTTATTAAAAATACTCTTAAAAATAGTTATATATTTTTTATTTGGATTTTTTATTATATATATATATATTGTATTTTATATTCTAAATTTCTTAATTTACCGTTACCTTGCCCGGTAACAGCGCAAAAAACTTGATCCCGATAAAATATAGTTGTGTAAAATTTATAAAGTTGACTTCACTTTACAACGGTGTCAAAAACTTGATGTGTTATTTTATGAAAAATAACGTTAAGCACGTAATGTTGGTATTCTACACAAGTATACATATCGTTATCAAGTAATATAAGACTTTTTATTTAAGTCCCAAATATCGATCCCATGAGGAAGGTTTAAATTTGAAATGATAAATTAACTAAGAAATTCACATAAATAAATCAAAATTATTGTCACTAATTTTGAATGTTTGAGATACTATCAAAACTAAATTATTAACTACTAGCAAAATTATAATGCAAAGATTAAAATAGTAACTACAAACTTTGTTTACGTGATGAAGTTTTCTAATATGAAAAAGCATCTTTCCCACTGCAATGAGTTTTGGGTAAAATGAGATGAAATAATTGGTTTAAATATGTATTATGCTAAATAAGAGCAATTTTAATTCTCTACCCCGATTCAGTGTTATAGAAAATCATTGGCTAGAGGATATTGACTCCCACTCCAGAGCTTCCGCTTCCCTTCCCTTGAACGCTAACTCTTGCTTTAGTTCTTAAACTCTAAGATCAAATTAGGGATTCTAATCTGTCACCCTAAAAATCTTCAATTCTACACCCAACAATGTATATTTCCCTATTTATTTGCACTTAATTCTTTGAACAAAATACTCCTTCATGGACTTAAATGTGATTCTCACTCTATTATAGAACTCATACTCTATTTTGACTCAAAATTTCATCATTTTTGCTTCCTTTTTGCTCCAAGTCCTAAAAATCAACCACCTGCAACAAAACATGAAAAATAAATTCTTTTAAAGTGCAATATCACCAAAAATGAATATAAAATATGGGTCTAAAAATGCATATATTTTTGGTGTATCAATATCTCTTCAAAATGTGTCCTGATTTGATGTATTTACAAAGGGATTCCTCAATTCACAAGTCCTTTCATTATATTTTCGTCCTTGGTGGTTATAACCACCCATTTTAGCCAATAGGTGCCTCAAATATCCCTTCAAAATTTGCCAAAATGAATTAACTCGTCAAGTAACTATCACTGGCTCTTAAGCGCGGTGCCTCTAGCTCTTAGGTGCGACCTTCTCTGTTTCACTAGCGCTTATACTTTTGCGCCATTTTTGCATTTTTGCTCCAAATTTGATCCTTTTTCACTCCTTTTAACATCTTTCACCTTTTTTTACTTCTATCTGAAAGAAAAACACACAAATATCTTCCATTAAAGCGTAATATTTCAAAAATAGGTATAAAAATGTGTCTAAAAACACTATATATTTTAGGTGTATCAGATATCGGCTGCCACTTGAGAGCTCCCAATACTCCCTCACCTGAGGGCTAACAATCTCACATTAGTTTCCAATGAACTAAACCAAATTGAGGATTCTAATCTGTAACCTTAAAATCTCTAATTCTGCATCCAACAAAGTATATTTACCTATTAAATTGTACTCAACCCCATGGATGACATCCTCTCCCAGAAAATCAAATGTGATTCTCACTATGTTGTAGAAATCATAGCCCATTCAAAATATATGTTTCTCAACATATTTTAACATTTAAATTGGCCAAATCAAAAAGTAAATGAAGATGAGAGTTTGAATCATCACAAATTATTGACATTTAAAACATTATAAATAAAATCAATTCTACACAAAATTAAATCTTATTGTAGGGAGAAGGATAAAGAAGACTACTCAGAATTCATGAGAAGGATACGTCAAAACACAAATTTCATATATAAAAACAAGTTTACAAAATGATGAAATAAAAGAACACAACTTATCTCACAATCATTCCCAAGCAAATCCCTAGAAGTTCTCTTAAAGCACTTTCCCTCTTTACAATCATTTACAATTCTCTCTTAGAAGTATAATGAAGATGAAATCTCTTACATTCCCTCTTCTCTTATAATCCTTGAAGAAAATCTCCAAGTCTTTGACTTTCTCTCTCTCTCACTCTCTTGCTTTCTTCTTCCTCTTCCTCTTACTCTCACACCACACACACACTCACACACAAACACACACACTCACTCATACCCAAAACTCCTCTCCAAGCCCTAGACTTCCCTTTCTTTTATAAAAGGTTGCCTCCCTCAAAAAAGAATGCAAAATTTCCTCCAAAATTATATCCAAAAGTCAACTCTTTTGAATTGAAAAGACATGTCCATTGATCCAAAACACATATCCCTTCATAAAAGGACCTTCCAAAGTGTCTAGAAGCATTGAATCACTCCAAGGGGTGTTTAGAACAAGTGTCCCTTTGAAAATTCACTCAAAATTTGTTCCGAACCGCCTTAATCCAAAAAAAATTGTCTTTGGAGCATCATGCGCTAGTTCTCTAGATTTTGGTGCATCTGGCGCCAATTTCTTGCATCATGCGCCACTCTGCCTCCACCATTTTGCTTTGTTTGGCTCCGTTCAGCTCTGTTTCGCCCTATTTCAGTTGTGTTTTGCTCCTAATAGATGTTCCTACAAAATAAGCATTAAAACAATATTTATTTAAAATGTAATTTCATTAAAAAACATTTGAGAAATTTAGAGTAGATTAAGCATAGAAAGACATATCGAAATGTACCAAGTCAAAATTTTCTTTCTGGCTCGTTTTTACTCCAAATTGCACAATTTTTGCTTCACTTTCTTCAAAAGCTCATTTTTTGTACCTGAAACCAAAAATATGCAAAATACCTTTCTTTAATGTGTAATATCATTTAAAATTTTTAAAATTGAGCATAAAATATATATGAAAAAGTAGGCAATTTTAAGCGTGTCAAAATCCCCCAAACTTAAATGTTACTTATCCTCAAGTGACACTTTTAATATATAAAAATATGACTTAGGATAGACATTAAATTATAAACTTCTATACTTTGGTTTAATAAATAAAATAATATAATTTAAAAAAAACTTTTAATACCTTAAATTAAAACTATAAGTTTAAGAATACTTAGTAATCAAATCTAAGATTTTTGAATCTCCATTCATTTCAAGAAGAATTGTATTTTGTTATATCATGGATACTTAGAATATCCATATAAAAAAGAATTTCATGAACACTTTACTATTAAGGATGTTAATACTCAAATAGAGTTTAAAAAATGTAATAAAGCCTTTTCCTCAAGTTGATTCAAGTGAAGCCGATTTTTTATTAGACATCTCCTCAAGCTTCTCCTCACATTCTTTTTTTTTTCTTTTCTCTTTTTTCTCTCTTCTTTTATATTTAGGTTCTTCTCAATTATTTCTTTTCTTTTCTTTTTCAAGTGAGGATTACTATGTCTAGATAACCTTTAATAATTTTAAACTTCACTATCCTCTTCTTAAAGTTAAAACTTTTTACCTTTCTTTACTTTATAAATTCATATTAGTTTTTGATGATTTTTCATAAAGTCTCATTATTTTCTTCTTTCACAAAACTCTAAGATTCTTAATACTTCAAAAATACATTTTCCTTTACTTTAAATAGAAAAACATAGTCTTATCCTTTCATACCAAATATCTTGAACTTTAGAATTGACGTTCGTTATTAAAAACTTTTATCTAAATTTACCATAATATTTACAAACATAAATATAGTCATTTAAAATTAAACTCTAATATCTAAGTTCATGTTAAATAATTTTAAAAATATAGTTAATTGAGGACAAATAAAATTTAGTTTACTTCTTTTTCAAAGAAAATTTTCTTTCCCCCAAACTTGAATTTTTAAATATTTTACACTTAATTCTATAAAATATAGAAGGAAGAATAGTAATAGTTGAATCTATTAACTACTACAACATCCTATCTAATTCATATACGTGAATAATCAGGATGGAATGGCTGTAGAAGAAAGTAAATATAGCCTAAAACATGCTTGCAATAATATTAAACTAAAAAGAAGTATACTAACTTTAAATTTTATTTTTCTTCCTAACCCCAAACTTGCTTTTAAACATGTATAACATTCAATATAGAAAATATAAGCAGGAAAAAAATAGTTCAGAAATTCTATCTATCACAAACATTTACAAGTATTCATCAAGACAAAATAATATGCAATAAAAAGTAAATCTAAACTAAGACTTGCTCGATAAAATGGAAAGAAAGGTCTAACAGGCGAACATGTATCAGCATAAGAATATATATATTTATGTGTTCTCTAAATCCTTATATTATTGTAACACAAACACAAACACACATGATAAATGAGGTTAGCTCATCCTTTAACTCATTGCATCTCACTAACTTACAATTTCTAACGGAATCACTGCACATATATATTGGGTTCTTATAAATGATTTTATAGATTCTAATCCCAAAGATAAGATTATCCCTGATATGTTGGTTCTTGAGGACTAACCCCATGCATCACCATATCCCTTAATTAAGCACCTCTAGCAGTTATAAGGATAGTGTAAATTCATCCACATGTTATTCATCAAATAGGTTAGCTACTCCTATAAAATGAAAACAAAGTCAGTAAAAAGAAGTAACAAAATTGAGATGGAATTGTCGCAGTTAAAATTAATGATGTCTCTTGTAAAACTTAAGTCCGGGTGAGACTCGAGTCGTAGTGGACTCGTCAATCCAACTACTACAAGAGAATATATAATTCTAGCTATAATAAGAGTTAAGGAACCACCTCCCTCATAATACACAATAATCTAATCAACCCACTAACAATCCAAAAATCTACCAATCATTAATCAAATTGATCAATCCACACTAAAGAAAACACAATACAACACTAACAATCATAACTCTCAAGCACACTAAATCAAACCACATTGATAACTATGGGTTGCCTCCCATAAAGCGCTTTGTTTAACATTGCCAGTCCTACAAATGATTCCACATGGATCAAAATTTCATTTAAGTAATCCTTGATCAATCACCCAATATTTTCCAGATCCAGGGATTCCTACAAAGTCATCAAAATTATTTTTTTCTTTCAAGTCTTCCTTTTTAGATTTATCCATATCTTTGTTCCTCATATTTCTTCCTAGATCCAATATTCTTCTAGTGATTTTATCAATTTTCATATTAATATCATCCATAGTTTTATAAGAAATGGATCTTTATAAGATACTTCATGATCTCCCAAATTTTGGATCGGATTCTCTCTAGATAGTTCAAATTCTGGATCAAATTTTTCTAGGTTACTCTTTTGTTCAGGGTTGTCTTTCAATTCTTCCCCTTGGTACTAAGTAAATGGTAGAGGTGGTCTTTCTATATTTATCTAAGTTGAGGAAATAGGTTTTTCTAATTCCTTAGGAATGTTTTCCATTCGTCTTTCAATCTCCTGATCCTCATTTCTCAACTCAAAGTTCTTTTGAAACATATCCTTGAATTCTCTTCTAAATATTAGATCAATAATTTTAAATTGCTCATTATTCACCTCCTTAGGGTTTATCTCAGGGTCACTAGGTAAAATCTCTGGGGGTAACAGTTAATTACATTAATAATCTGCCCCAGTTAGTATTCTATATTTCTTATTACGACCTCTTGATTTTCCAACTCACTCTTCATTCGAATCACAACCTCTTCTAACATTAATTCCTTCTCCTCATCCTGTGAGTCTGAGTTAAATTGCGGAGGATTATTAATTGAGTTAATAATCTATCCTAGTTGGTTTTCCATATTCCTTATTGTGGTCCCTTGACACTCCAGCTCACTCTCCATTTGAATAACAGCCTCTTCTAATACATCCTTCTCATCATTATGGGGGTTGAAGTCAAAATACGAGGAAATGAAAATTCATCATTAAAATAACCATGATTATTCCAACAACACATTCGATTAAATTGATTATCATTCCAAAATTAGTCTTCTCCTCCAAAATTGTTATTCCTATTAAAATTCAAATAATTTTCCCAACCTGGATTATAATAATCGGAATATGAATTACGTATCTCATGACTAATTTCAATCCATTGTCCAAATGAATTTTCCTTAATAATTGGGGTTCCTTGAGGATATCTTTCTATGTATTGATCCATCTTCCTCTCAATATCAACAACCCGAGAAATTAAAATTGTAAGAATATCTTCTTGAAAATTTGTCACTCTCTTGGGATTACTCTTCCAAAGCTACTAGCATTATAATCTAAATTTGAATATTCATTATATCGTTGATCCATCATTTCTACATTAAATTCATAGAGTCTTTTCAAATCTCTCTCAAAAGTTCTCTCTAAATCTAACTTGTAAAATTCGAGGTCTACATCTCCTGAACTACGCATACAAATCTAAAAACTTAACTAATATGAAAGATATCAAAAATATTTTTTTGTAATTTGGATTTTCTTTAAAATAAACACACAATAATTAAACATAATATATAATAATACTATAAATTCCAAATCCAAGTCTTACATGTTTAACTAAAACTCCTAAAGTTCTTACCGAAGCTTCCACGATTATAGCGCCAAAAACTTGATGCGCCCCTAGTGTGTGACATTTTTTACGTGTTTTATGTCAATCTAAATCCCAAGTAACAGTGCCAAAATCTTGACCCGTCCCAAAATTACGCAGTAATTTAGCTTTAAAAAATATGACAAAAACTTGACCTAAATTATATTTAGCGCTTAAAACCAAAATGCTATAAAATATATAAAATAGTTCACACACTAGTGGTTCAACGCAAGTGCGTGTATCGCTTCAAGTAATATAGGGCTTTCTTTAAAAACCCCAGTATCGATCCCACAGAGAAACGCAGAAAGAAATACCTTAGGCTAATTCTAGTATGCTACTATCAAGTTTTATTTTGGAAGATGAAAATTCTTATGAAAATAACATAAATCATAATATTCAAACCATAAATATTAAAGTAAGTATGACGAGTTAAAATGAGTTTAACGAATGTTAAAAAAAATGTAACTAAAAGAACTAAGTTTACTAAACTAATTTCTAAACTTTAAAGTTAAACTTACTAAGACTAAACAAAGTTTTTGTGACTAAGATTTCAAATTTAAGAAAACATCCTTCCCTTTATAATGAGTATATGGATTGTGAAGAAATTTAAAATGATTAGAATATATATATATAGTGCCAAATAAGAGCAATCGTATTATTTACCCTCTTCTGAGTGCATAAAGAACATTCACTATTCCAGAGTTTGGTCCCTAATTCCATGGTTAGGCTGGGAGGATACCGGCTGCCACTCGAGAGCTCCCACTACTCCCTCACCTGAGGGCTAACAACCTCACATTAGTTTCCAATCAACTGGACCAAATCGGGAATTTTAATTTCACCTTTAAAATCTCCAATTCTGCATCCAATAAAGTATATTTCTTTATTTATTTATACTCAACCCCATTGATGACATCCTCTCCCATGGAATCAAATGTGATTCTCAATATATAGTAAAAATCATATGTTTCTCAGCATATTTTAGCAATTCAATTGGTCAAATAAAAAAGTAAATGAAAATCAAATTTCAAATCATAAAAAATTCTTGACATTTAAAACCGTATAAAACAAATTCAATTCTTCACAAATATAATCTCATTGTAGGGAGAAGCATGAAGAATACTACTTAGAATTCATGAGAAGGATACAACAAAATATGGATTTCATATATAAAAACAAGTTTACAAAATAAAGAAATAAAAGAAAACAACTTATCTCACAATCATTCTCAAGAAAATCCCTAGATGTTCACTCCAAAGCTTTCCCTCTTTACAAGCACTCTCAATTCTCTCTTAGAAGTGTAATGAAGAAGAAATCTCTCACATTTCCTCTCCTCTTACAATCCTTGAAGAAAATATCCATGCCCTTGAATTTCTCTCTCTCCCTCTCTCTCTCTCTCTTGCTTTTGTCTTCCTCTTACTCTCATGCCACACACTTACTCACATGCAAACACACATACTCACTCACACCCAAAACTCCTCTTCAAGCTTTAGATTTCCCTCTCTTTTATAAAAGGTTATCTTCCTCCAAAAAGAATCAAAATTCCCTCTAAAATTCTATCCAAAAGTCAACTCTTTTGAATTCAAAAGACATGTCCATTGATTCAAGAGATATATCCCTTCATAAAAGAACCTTTCAAAGTATCTAGATGTATTGAATCACCTCAGGGGTGTTTAGAACAAGTGTCCCTTTGAAAATTCGCACAAAATTTGTTCTGAACTGCCTTAATCCACAAAAAGTCATCTCTAGTGCATCATGCACTAGTTTTGGCGCATCATGTGACAATTCTTTGGATTTTGGCACATCTGGTGCCAGTTTGGTGCATCATGCGCCACTCTACAACAGTTCCACCATTTTGCTTTGTTTGACTTTGTTTCAACTCCATTTTACCCCGTTTCAGTTGCGTTTCGCTCCCAACAGATATTCCTACAAAATAATCATGAAAACAAACTTTATTTAAAGTGTAATTTCATTCAAAAATATTTGAGAAATGTAAAGTAGATTAATCATAAAATGAGATATCAAAATGTGCAAAGTCAGAATTTTCTTTCTTGCTCGTTTTTACTCCAAATTGTACTATTTTTGCTTCATTTTCTCCAAAAGTTCATTGCTTGTACCTGAAATAAAAAATCTGCAAAATACCTTCCTTTAAAGTGTAATATCACTAAAAATCATTAAAATTGAGCATAAAATATATATTAAAGAATAGGTAATTTTTACACGTGTCAGGTATCATGCTCTGCACTAAATCTTTTTTTTGTTGTTATTTTTTACTAGTAGAAGTGAACTCCTTATTTTAATCATTGATATGAACAATCTATGGCTGGTTTTCCTCTGGAGATGCTATCTTGGGTGACTAAGGTTGACTTTAGAGTATGACCACATTTCTTTTTTCTTCTTTTTCATTCATCTAATCTATTCATCTCTTTGTTGAATGGCCCTTTGCAACTCATCAGTGGCATTTTGTTTAATGGGTGAAGGAGCATCTGTAGTAATGAAGAGGCCTTAATCTCAATAACATGGTTTATAGCAAAGTTCTCTTCCATATAATCCTACAGTTCATAATCTTCATCTTCAATATCCTTCCTTATTCTTTGGACATCTCTGTAATTTTAGCTCTGAGTTTTTCTAAGGCAACCTCAATTGAATTTTTTCTCGCCACCTTAAAGTCAGTTAGAGGTTTCTGGTGAACATCTCTTCTTGTGTTAAGCCATGATATAGTTTTGACATCAGCGGTCGGAGCATCAAACTTATAATCCATTCAAAGAAAATAACTTTTTGGCTCTTTCAAAAGTATTGGTCCAACAACCCTAGGTTTCCACATTTTTTGTCCCAATACTAATGCTTTGAGGAGGGGTGTCTCATTCATAGCATCAGTGTGTTGAGAGGGAGTGTGTTCCCTAGCATGCGAACCAGATATAATGGTGAATGACCTCTTGTCTTTACCCATCCTCAGGAGTTCTTCATATATGGTTGCAGGTGGCATTCTCAGACCAACACAAGATTTGACTGGTCTACCTTATGGGAGAAAGTGGAAATGACATAGATGATAGTGACAACAGTAGTTTTGTGATCTCCCAAGCAAAGGTTGGTGTAAATGCGAGACGGTGGCACTTCCTCTGACTTGTGAAACCTTCTAGCGGGCATGTCTTTCCTTAAAATCTCATCCTTCATCAGTTGTGTCACATCAAAACCCATCCTTTTCAGTATCCTAGTGATGGTGCAATGTTCCTTTCTCGAAAATCTTTCAAAAACTGAGCAGACTTGGGTAAGGGAGGTAGTCTTTGCCTTCTTCTAACCCCGACCACAAGATGGTGGTGGCAATGCGACTGAAATCCTATACATGCCTTCCACTCCAGAAGTGGAAGAAAGTGGGTGAACCCACTCCCTTTAAAGAGAGGTGAGGTCTCAAACAATGCTGCTTCTTCTGGAAGAAGTGTTGCCTTGGCAAGAACCAACATTTCAGCTTATGCCCTCTTGGACTTTATGATCTTACAATTATGGTTTCTCCTTTGGGACCAGGTCAGTGATACAAACTCTGAACTGGACCAAATCTCAAATACCAATGATGGAGGGGCAAAATAATCAACTATTTTTTCCCATTGAGAATCTCTTTCCCCTTGGCTGATAAAGGGACAACATGAGCAACGATGGTAAATCTAGTGGGGGAGGTTATGAAAATCCCCCTCTCTGTGGGATCAATGAAGTTGGCAGTAATGACAAGGAAAAAATTAGCAAGCGTTCCTCTATCCTTGGATTTCTTGATCACAAGGAATTCTCACTTACACTTTAAGTTAAACTCAGTCGTAGGCTCCTCGACCTTCAGGTCGGCTGTCTTCAAAACGACGTAAGGTGTCTTACCAAGTATCAATTCTACCTCATCGAAGCCATTTCAAATTTGATCATCGAGCCATGGTAGCGGGAAACCTTATCATCCGACAAGTCGAGTGCTCCAGTAAACAAGAAAATAAACTTTGGTAACAACATTTTTTGTGTAGTGTCTTATGCTTTATAACTTTATCATGAATGCTTAAATAAAAAAAGTTGTCATGTGAGCTAGGCATTCTTTTAAAACTTATTTATACATATTTTGGTCTTCGTATTTCATTTTATTTTTGGAAAGAAACTTTGTTTTATCTTGATTTAAGGATTTTTTTTGTTTTAGATTTTGGGGTATGTATTTTTTGTTTTGAGTTTCAATGCAAAAATTTATTTATTTTGAGGATTTTGAGTTTTTCTTTGAACTTTGATGGACTTTATTTCACTAGGAGTCTAGATAAGGGATTTTTAGAGTAGAATTTAACTAAACTTGTTAACAACAAGCAAGAATCAGAAGAGGGATGAAGCAAAGGTGAAATATAGGACCTAGTCTGAAACTGGAGGTAGTCGGTATAACAATCTAACTTTGATAAACTTCATTCATTGCTCTTAGCTTACCACCCTATCGGGGGTCTAACCCTCACCCAACTTTAGAGATTTTAGAACTCCTTTATTTAAGGATGGCTAGAGAGATGGTCCCAGAATCCAGCAGAAGCTGCTTATATCTTCGCAGGAAAGAAATAATTGAGATATGTCAATGGAAGAACAATATTCTAGCTCAAGAGGTATGTGGACATACTGCTGATGTATGAAGACAAAAACCTCCTGATCATAATGGAGAAAAGAATAGGTCCTAAGCGGAGTCAGAAGAATTTGTCGGCCAATTTTTTTTAAAATGTTTTAATTTATTGGATATATAATTTTGGTTTTTAAAATAACATCTTAATTTTGAAACATGAGACCAAATAAATCTCATGCATGTAATTGTTTAGATAATTGACCATGATACTACAAGTAATACACTACCCCGAGAGATGAGCATATTACTTGTTAGTATGCTCGACCATTTAAACTAATGAATTCATGATATCCATTTGGGATACAAATTTTGTGACTGGAAATTCCTCTATCTAATATAAAGATTAGATAAGGTTTATATTATCCGGGTTCCTAATTGGAGTTGAGCTTGGTTTGGTGGGCCCTTGAAATTAAGCATGGTGAATTTTAAAATTAGGATGATGGACTTTTGAAATTAGGTTGGTTTTAGGGGTGTGAAATTACTAATGACGGGCTTGGTGAAATTTTCAACTTGTCATGATGGACTTTGAGCAAGTTTAATGGATTTGAGGGTAATTTGTAGTGTATGGATGTATAAGGTGAAATGAGTGTGTATGATGGTCCAAGTGGTTATGTATGATGATAAAAGGTAGTGTAAGGGTGGTGAGATGTATAGTGGGCGTGAATGTGTGTAATTTTAGGTGTTTGTGAATGTGGTGATGTGCATATGAGTGAAGTGTATGTGTGAGTGAGGTGTAGGCGAAGTCCCCAAATCACTAAGGGCCTTCCTATGGTGTCATGGCCTTATAGGAACTCTCTTTTGAGTTTCATCATATTAGTCATAAGCAACCCAACCAAGTGTTGAGGGTTTGTGACCACCCATGTGAAACTTCAAAAAAGAGCTAAGAAGTGGTTATAACTCTTAAGGGAGTGGGTCCCAGCACTAGTCCTCTAGGATAGTCAATAGAAAAGTCCTATTGCTAGATCTTGAGTTCTAAGAGAAGAATTTAGATCTCACTAAAATGAGGTCAACATCGAACAACTAATCAAAAATAAGATGAAACATAGCTTCTCTCTAAAGAAACACATAGTTTAATGTCATGAGGATAACAATTGATGTTCAATCACTCAGGATGACTAAGATCTATAAGCTCCATATTCTTACCCAAATCACTGGCCATGAAGGTTTCAACCTTTGACCATTAACTTTTAAAGTGTGGGGTGAGTTTGGGTTCTAGATTTTTATAGCCTCAAATGGATATGCTTTAACTTCATTGCATGGTCTTGACCACATAGATTTTAACATTCCTGCGAATAACTTTAACCTTGAATTGAATTGTAAAACTTCATCTCTAGGGGTAAATATCTCTTATGAACCTTACAATCATGTATTTTTTAATTATTTTTTTAAATACAAATGATTTCTTATACTTCAGGTAAAATTTCATCTAACTCATTTAGTTGTAGTTGCCTTTTGTCCTTAACATCTCTCAAATTAAAATTAAATTTATTAATAACCCCAAATGTTTTGTGCTCAAGCTCTAAGGCAAGTGGAAAACCTTTTTAGAAACTAGATGGTAGGGTGACATCTTAATAGGTAAGCTATATAATATTCTATATGCTAAAAAAACATCATCTAGTTTTACTGTTAAGTCTTACTTAATAGGATTAACTAATTTTAACAAAAAAAAATTTAATTATTATTTTGTTTTAATTTCAGCTTGACTGCTAGTTTGATGGTGATAAGTAGTAGCTACTCTATGTCTAATCCCACATTTCTTCAGGAGATTCTAAACTTGATGCTTATAGATATAACTACCCCCATCACTGATAAAAATTCCATATGTCCCAAATTTTACAAAGTTTAATTGCAGTCCTAGCATTATTTTTAGGAGCAACTATAACTTCTATCTATTTATAAACATGCTCAACTGACACTTAAATAAATTAAATTCTTAGAAAGTTCATAAAAGATCCCATAATATCTATTCCGTTGACATAGAATAATATAATATTTAAAATATAATTGAGGAGTATTTGATCCTTTTTTCCAAATTTTATTTACTGTTTAGCTTCAATCACACTTCTTAACACTTAAATAGTGTAATCCAATAAATTTTAGATTATAATACCTTAATAGTTGTTCCATCTCCTCCAAACTGGCTCCTTTATTGAAATTCATGACACCTCATAATGATGGGTATATTTATTTTAAGGGAAGACACCTCCTAATGATTTGGTCATTACAATTTTAAAAATAAAAGGATCATCCCAGTAATAGAATTTAGATTCATCGATAATTTTTTTTCTATGATAAAAATTCAACCCATTAGAAAACTATACCGCTTATAAGAAAGTTTATAATATCTGCATACCATGTCGCACAAGAATTTACCTGTAGGAGATATTCATAAAAAAAGAAAACTCCCATTGATTTGAAAATGATCTACATCCTGATATCATGACTCATATCAAGATAAATAGTCTACTACAATTTTTTTGTTCATTTTCTATCACAAATCTATCTTGCCAAATTCTTGAAATAAAAGAATGAAAGTGATCGACATCCTGATATCCTTACTCATATCAAGATAAATAATCTAGTACATTTTTTTGTTCATTTACTATCACGAATCTATCTTGCCAAACTCCTGAAATAAAAGAATCTAACATGTAAGTAAGTCTAGTTTTAACTTCTTTTTTTTGCAATAAATTATATCATGGTATGTGTAGACAATGACATTTGTCTTATCAAGTAAGCTTTAAATTTTTCAAAGGTTAAATAATAATAAATAGTTATTTTTCAATAGTTGCATTGTTAGTTTGTCTTTTATTTAAAATTCCACTCGCATAATAAATAACATGAAAATCCTTATTTTTCTTTGAGCATACGAAAGCTCCTATAGAAAAAATACTAGCATCATAAATTAGTTCCAAAAAATTTGTTCAATTTGGTGTTACATTTATAAGTGCAATGACTAGTTGAGCTTTAAGAATTTAAAAACCTTTTAAACCTTTTTTATTAAATTCATATTGCATATCCTTCTCTAATAAATGACATAATTTTTTAGTGATTTTAGAGAAGTCCTTAAAAAATCTCTTATGGAAACATGCATGCCCTAAGAAGCTTCTAACTCTTCTAAAAGTGGTGGCTGGAGGTAAGTTTTCTACCTACTGAATCTTGGCTTTATCTACTTCCAACACTCTTATAGAAATTTTATGACCTAATACAATTCCTTCAATCACCATAAACTAATACTTTTCTCAGTTTAACACTAAATTAATTTCTTCACGTCACTTAAAACTAAGATAAAAATATTATTGGAAATTATCAAAGAATATTCTAAAAATTGAGAAATCATCCTTGAAAATTTCAATTTCCTACTCAATCAAATCTGTAGTGATTGATATCACACATCTTTGCAAAGTGGTAAGAGCATTGCAAAGACCAAATGACATTCTTCTAAAGGAAAATGTGTTATAAGGACTGAAACAAGTGGTCTTCTCCTAGTTCTGAAGAACTATGAGAATTTGGTGGTAACCAGAATAGCCATCTAAGAAGTTGTACTAATGATTTCTTATAAGTCTATCTAACATTCGATCTAGAAAGGGTAAGAAAAGTGATATTTTTAAATGGCATTATTCAATTTCATATACTATAAGCGTATACACCACCAAATTATCATCCTATTGGGGAATAACTCATTCTTATCACACTCTATAAGGGTTAAACGATGCATACAGTGTATAGGACTCACCCAAGTACTATCAAAAATAGGGTATATGATACTATCATTAAATTATGTTAAAATTTCGTTCTTAAAAATTTTTTTCATAATAGGGTTTAACTTTCTCTAAGGATTATTTTTTGGTATATATTTTGCTCTATCAAAATCTTATGTACTCATAAAAAATGGCTAATTTCATGAATTTTTGTTACAAACAAAAGCTTTTCTACAAGTTCACAATACTCTCATTAACTTCTCTTCTTGAAGTTTAACTAATTCAACATAAATGATTATAGGAAGAGTTGAGTTTTCTTCTAATACGACATATTTCAAATACTTGGGAAAGATCATTAAATCTAACCTAACTGCCCTCTCAATTGATGGCTTCAATTGCTTTTCTATTGGTAAGATGTCTAAATGCTCAAAACTCCTCCTAATGGCTCTGAGGACAACTACAAAGGTATAAAGCAAATTCATTTTCATCTTCTATTAATTCCTCCAAAGTTAAAATTTTCATTAATGGATCATCTTTCAAATGAGTGGAAACTTATCCTTCTACTATCATATCCACCACCTATATCCTAAGGCATGTATCAATGGAGTCATCAAAGAATTATATTAATTATAAAATATCAAATGTAACTTTATGATCCTATACTCTTGTAATTCATTTTCCTTTTTTAAACATTTATTATAGCCCTTCTAATTACTAGAAATGGTCTCTCGAGGATAATGTAATGAAATCGACAGAGAAAATGAACCTGTTTATTGATCCCGACTTTTATTACAGTACTACGAAGTATGTGGTTATATTCTCAATTTTCCTTAAATATAATAATTGCACTCTTATTTGATACTACACAAGTATACGTATCGTTATCAAGTAATATAAGACTTTTTTATTAAGCCCCAAATATCGAACCCACAGGGAGAGTTACAATCTTTTAATAAGAAATTAGATAACAAACTCTACTTTGAAAAATATTCTTACCCAAACTATAGATGCTAAAATAGGAATGAAAGTTCAATTCTTTTTTGGTAATTTTTGATAATTGAAAAAAATGTAAAAAACTAACTAAATTTAACTAGATATTTGTAAGATGAAAGCAATATAAATAAGATATCTTTCACCTTATCATGAGTCAGTAACAAATATAGGAATTTTGTTGTGGAAGTATCCAAATTGTGTTTTGTAAAATAGAAGAAATATTATTCTTTACCCTTACTAGAGATGCTATAAACAACATTGGCTAATTTAAAGTTTGAATAATCTTGAAGTTGGGCTAGATAGGGAAGATACTAGATCTCACTCTAAAGTTCCCTCTTCTCCCTCCACCTAGGGGCTAACATCTTGTATCAAAACCTAAAATAATAAACCGAATTGGGAGCTTTAGCTTGTCACTCTAGATTCCTCTAACTCTACACCCATCAAATTTTATTTTCCTATTTATTTGCACTCAACCATATGAACTACATTCTCATTCATACAATCTCATGTGATTCTTACCATTCGTTGACTGAGACAATACCATCTCTGATCTTACATATTCTCACAACAGAAATTAACATCTTAATTGGCCAAATCAAGAAGTAATGAAGTACAAGGTTTAAAATCATCCCAACTTATTCAGACATTAAAGACTAATACTTAACATAACTTCCATCCAACACTTAATTACTTATCATTTTAAGGAAAAAAGATAAAGAAAACTACTCATAATTCATGAAGAAAACACAACCACACTTAAGTTTAAAAGTATAAATCATGTAAACACACAAGAAGTCTAAATTAAAACTAAATGTAGTCACAAAGATAAAAACTTATCTTAAATTCCTCTCCACCAAACTCTTGAAGTTTCTTTGAATCACTTTTGTTCCTTTCTCTTACAATACTCTCTACTAACACACTACAACTCCTCCCTTTCTTCTCTATAAAAGTATCCTAATTAATCTATGAGAGAGGGGCGGCGGCGGCTAATTGAGTCTCTCCCAATCATTCAATCCAAGTCTTCTTTTATAATTTTCCAAAAGGTGCTTTGGTTTCTCTTCAAAATGTGCCTACATTCAATGAATCTTCTAAGATTTTTCTCCTTTCTGTAGTCATTTGAGTGTATTTTTGTGTCAATTAACCATAAACCATGTTTTCACCAAGAGTTGCTTCAAACACCCCTTAAAAAATTCATCCAAATTCATTGAATCATCAAATAACTACCTCTGGAGCTTAAGCGTGAGGTATGTGGAGCTTAGCCGCGACTTTCTCTATTATCTTGGCACTTAAGCGCCAGTCCTAGGCGATTAGGCATCAAAATTATTTTGCACATATTGGCACTAATTTGGTTTGGGGAGTTACCCGTAAGAAGCTGTCGGTCACTGGAATCAAAATCCCGTCGCCCGCTTTGGAAGGGCATTTTAATGTCTAGAAAAATATGAAATCAAACTGACCCGATATTTTTCATATTTTAAATGAAAGAGCGTTGTACCTCAAACCTTGTATCTATCCCAAAGGATAAACACAAGGCTTGAGGATGAGGCTCGCTCAAATAAACTGAGAAATGTATGACGTCTATTTGGTCTGCGAAACAATTTTATTTGCCGATAATTTTCCTTATTTAATATGAAAAATTAAATAAGGTTTATATTAAGTTGGGTTTGGAGAAGTTTCCTATAAGGGCGAGCCCTTATAGTTAATTACATCTTAAATGATCAAAGCCACCTAAGAAAACTTTCGATAAAAATCAGGAAATATTATCTTCAAGGACTTCAAAAGGATAGGATTGTTCAACAAGATTGGACAAAGAAGTGTGAAATGGGATTGGCTGAAGTTTGGAGCATTTTGTTTTTTAGAATCTAAAGGAGGAAGAGCTATGGGATGTCATGGATCCGGGGGAGAACCTCGGTGACTTCCTAACCTATCCTATTGTTTGACTTCAGTTTTGAGTAGAAATAATTAGGTGTTTCACCCTGCAAATTTTATTAATTAGGGCTTACATTCGTGTGAAATTATCACACAAATAGCCTGGAAGATGTGAGGATTTAGGCCGTGTCGAACGACAACCTCAGAATCCTAAGACGAGTTAGGGCTTATATTGTACAACAGGCTGTACAAAGGCTTAAAGATGAGGTGAGAATTTATGTTGCACTAGGCAGACAACCTCAAAGTCCTATGGCTTTGTTGTTTAATTCTAAGGATGGAAGTTGTTTTAGCTGGGGAAGACATGTTTTGGTGTTGAAGATGGTCGTGCTGCCCATCATGCTAGTTCCAAGCTCCTTACTGCGACGAGTTTAAGTTTTCTAGGGTGTCAAGTTATGATGTCAAATCAAGTGGCTTTATGGTTATAGTTCTTTAAATTTTATGGGGGATAAAGTTAATTAGAGTGACACCGGTTAGGATCCTATGGTTCCCTCATTCCGGCACCACTATTTTCTATTGGATTCACTTATTTCAAATGAATTTACTAAACTTAACTTAATGAGTTTCATAATTTCATTTAGACCATGGGAAGCCTCGTTAGCAACCCTAGGTTACCTCCTCTGATGGATTCCTGATCATCTGATAGAGACGTCTTAACTTAGTTGTCGTTGTAGTTTTTGTGATGTTTGTGTTTAAATTTTGAGTTGTTTTATATTTTGAATGTTGTGGGGGTGAATTTTATCTTGGTTGATTTTAGTTTTAGTTTTGGTTTTGGTTTTGTGGCTATCCTAATAGTTTTAGTTTTCATGCAAGGTGTCATTATTGTTTAGCATGCAGGTTTGTATTAACATCAAAAGTACAGTATGAAAGTATAAGAAAGATGGCGTTGCAAACTGTAAAAGCATACCTGACGAGTCTTCTCGTTCCACCACGTGAAACTCAAAATGCATGTCAGGGCATTTTATATGAAGCAGGAAAGTAAATTTTTGGCGACCTACCTAACCTTAGGTCATATCTTGGTGGTCTCTATTAGTTTGACTAAGGATGATTCTTGTTAAGCAAAACATTTTAAGTTTAGTAGATCTCTGAGATATCCAACAGGTCTAGAAGAAGAAGCAGGTCCATGCTTCCCTCTCACTGTCTGGTGAAAAGTCTCAAGCTCATTTAAACTTATTATGTTGCTTAATAATAAATCCTATAAATACCTTTAATGCTCAGTGAACAATGCCCTAAGAGTAGGGTAATTATCATTTGTAATTTAATTTGTAAATTATGTGGGTGAAAACCCTTAAATNAGATGTTCCTTTTATGATAAGAACATAAATTTGCTTATTAGGTGTCACAACTTAGCCCGAGACTTGGAATTATCCAAGGCACAAACAAATGTTCGGACGGTGAATTAAAATTTTAATACCCAATTTCTATAAATAGTAATTAACAAAATAAAAAAAACTACTAATTAAATTAAATTAAAGCACGAAAATTAAATCTATCTCGTTTATTTTAATAAAATTAAAATTTCTCTCATCACGGACGGATGCAGATAAAGAAGTAAGCCCACGAAACTATTATTAGGATAAGTTCTTAGAATATATGTACTCTAACAGGTAAATTATTGGAAGTTATAAATATTATGATTCATAGAAAGATAAACATCTTATTTATTCAAGAAATTAATTGGGTTGGAGAAAATGCTATGGAAATTGATAGCTTAGGTTTTAAACTTTGATATTTATGTAGGAGTCGCATTAGAAATAGTGCTGACGTAATTAAATATAAGTTTTTGAAAGATAATATTGTAAAAATTAATAGAATTGGAGATATAATTTTAGTTATAAAGGTTGTTGTTAATAATAATATTATAAGTATTTATGCTCCTCAAGTATAATTAGATATTCAAAAGAAAAATTTTTGAATGACCTAAAAGATTAATACAACTAATACCTCATGAAGTATGAATTGCTATTGGAAGAGTTTTAAATGGAAATGTTAATAGAGTGGTAAAAATTTTTAAAAATATTCATGGCAGCTACGGTTTAAAGTGATTAATAAAGAAGTTAAAATCATATTAAATTTTACTACAGTGTATAATTTTGTTATTGCTAATACTTTATTAAAGAAAAGAGATGAAAATATTATTACTTCTAAGAATGAATCTAACAAAGCACAAATTGATTAATTTCTTATGAGAAAAGAGATTACAGAGAATGTGAATATTATAAGATCATTCCAAGTGAAAATTTGTGGTCAACATCGATTATTAGTTATGTATTTTAAGATGAGAAGTCGTAAGAAAAAGAATCCGATGAAACATTGTCATAGAATTAGTTTGGGGGACCTAAAAGACAAATAAAAATATTTTTATGTNACTTCTAAGAATGAATCTAATAAAGCACAAATTGATTAATTTCTTATGAGAAAAAGAGATTACCGAGAATGTAAATATTATAAGATCATTCCAAGTGAAAATTTATGTGGTCAACATCGATTATTAGTTATGTATTTTAAGATGAGAAGTTCTAAGAAAAAGAATCCGATGAAACATTGTCATAGAATTAGATTGGACCTAAAAGACATAAAAATATTTTTATGAGTAAACTTCAAGATTTCAAGATTTAGTATGTTCATGAAGAAGTTAAATCTATGTTGGATAATGTAACAAGCACAATTAAACAAATGATAAAAGATCAACCTAGAGAATCGAAAANTCAAGATTTAGTATGTTCATGAAGAAGTTAAATCTATGTTGGATAATGTAACAAGCACAATTAAACAAATGAAAAGATCAACCTAGAGAATCAAAAGGAAAAGTTTTTTATAAATAAAAACAATTAGTGGTAAAATAATAATATGCAAAGAAAGATAAAATATAAAAAGTTGTGTTAAAAAAATTGACTTATAGAACTACGAAAAATATAAGGTGGCCCGTAGCCAATTTAAGAGAACGATTTGTGACGCTAAAAAATTTGGTTTTAATAATCTTTATAAAAAATTAGATATTAAAGAGGGTGAAAAATAAATGTATAGGCTAGTCAAATAAAGAGANTAATCTTTATAAAAAATTAGATATTAAAGAGGGTGAAAAATAAATGTATAGGCTAGTCAAATAAAGAGAAAAGAAAAGTAAAAATTTAATTCAAGGTGTATTAAAGATGAAAATCAAAAAGTGTTTTTCTAAGAGAAAGATATTCAACATAGGTGGGTGGGCTATTTTAATAAACTTTTCAATGATATTTTTGAAAATACGATCGACCATAGTGATCTTAATGTCATTAATAATAATAAAACGTATTAATTTCACCGTCGCATCAGTAGGAAATAAGTTGATGAGGCTTTAAAAAAAATCAATGGTGGAAAATCAACATNTGAAAATCAAAAAGTGTTTTTCTAAGAGAAAGATATTCAACATAGGTGGGTGGGCTATTTTAATAAACTTTTTAATGATATTTTTTAAAATACGATCAACCATAGTGATCTTAATGTCATTAATAATAATAAAAAGTTTTAATTTCACCGTCGCATCAGTAGGAAATAAGTTGATGAGGCTTTAAAGAAAACCAATGGTGGAAGATCAACAGGACCTAATAATTCCCAATTGAAGTATGAAAATATTTAGGAGATTTCAGAGTTATTTGTTTTACTAAACTCTTTAATATTGCTTTAAAAACTAAAAAGTTGCGTGAAATGTTGATGAAGAGTATTTTGGTCTCCATTTTATAGAATAAAGGGGATACACAAGTGTGTGCAAACTATAGAGGAATTAAGTTGATGTGTCATACTTAAAAAATATGGAAGAGAATAATTGAACATAGATTAAAATGTGATAAAAATATTTCACATAATTAATTTGGTTTTATGTCGGGCAGGTCAATTATGGAAGCTATACATTTATTGAGAGGTCTAGTGGAGAGGTACAAAGTAAGGAGGATCTACATATGAATTTTATTAATTTAGAAAAACTTAAGATAAGATTCCAAGAGAAATCCTATGGAGAGTTCTAGAAAAGAAAGGTGTTGATATGACTGATATTTAAGTCACTAAAGACATGTATACTAGAGCTGTTATTTGTGTTTGAACAAACGAAGGATTGACCAAGTATTTTCCATTTTAGTTGGATTACATCAGGGATCTGCTTTAAGTCTATATCTTTTTGCTTTAGTTATGGATGCTTTTAATGGACATTTAAAGGAAGATGTACTTTAGTGTATGTTTTTTGCTGATGATATCATTTTTGTGGATAAGACTAGAGAAAGAGTTCAGGAAAAACTTGAATTATAGAGGTCTACATTGGATTCTAAAGGCTTTAGTTTGAGTAGATCTAAAATTGAATGTATGGAATGTAATTTTACTAGAAGTAGCTCTAGTGGTAGAGTTGTAACTATGGGTGATCAAATCATTAAAATTTGTGAATATTTTAGATATCTCGAATCTATTGTTTAAGTGATGGTGATATAGATGGGGATGTTACTAGTAGAATTCAAGTTGGTTGGCTGAAGTGGAGGAATGCATTGAGCCTACAGTGTCATAGAAAAGTACCGCTAGACTTGAAGGAAAATTTTATATGATGGTGGGGATACCTTTAATGCTCTATGGCACATAATATTGTCCTTCCAAAAAAAAACATAAAAAAAAGGTTAAGTGTTGCTGAGATAAGGATGCTTAAGTGGATTAGTGGCTTGACATTTAGAGACAATGTTAGAGACAATGTGAAATGAATATAACTGTGAAAGGGTTGGTGTAGTTCAAGTGGCAAACAAGATTAGAGAGAGTCGTCTTAGATGGTTTTATCACATTAATTGTCAACAATTTGATGATCTAATTAGAAGAGTAGATGTTTTAGATTTGACTTATGTTAAAAAAAGTAGAAGTAGACCTAAAAAGACTTGAGCATATTGTATAAAAAATGATCTTAATCTATTGGATATAAATGAAAATATGACACTCGATAGGATGCAATGGAGAAAAAGGATCATATAGCCGACTCCACATGGTGAGATAAAGGCTCCTTGTTGTTGTTGGTGGTTATTCTTATTAAATAGATTTTTTATTTATGTTGTTTTGTTTTGGTGTAAGCAAGCATAACATGATGATTCCTACGAAGAATGGTTCTATTCTCTAATGCATGGATTGATTTGGCTCTTAGTTCAATTGTTGCCTTGGTCAAGTTCTATTTCAATTAATAGGTCTTTGTTAGACTATTGATTGAAATCCTAAAAATTCACCTTTGTTCCATATTAAATGGGTTAAGTTGTTGGTTGTTGTGATCGATTAACTGGTTTTACATGTTATACAATTTTTATTGGATTCATAACATATCTTATTTGCTAAGGTCGCTATTTGCTCATGTCAGTCCCATATAAATAGATAGTTGTGATTGGGGCTTTCTAGAGCAAACATAAACTTTTAGCTACCTCATTGATTTTAGATTAAGTTGGATGACTTGCATGTAGTTACTGATAATTCCCTAATTCCATCTCCTCAATAGGAACGAGTACTATTAGCACTCAAGATTTTCAACAATTTTAAGGGTTCAAGATTCAATGCCTTCGGAAATTAGATATCTATAATACAAAATCCAAAAAATATAATTTTCATTTTATGCTGGATAAATTTTACAATTCTTCTCAAAATTGTGTGCTTGCTAGATGTTAAATTCTCTAAGTGAGAGGCAAGTGTTGTTCACTAACAAATTTCATCTTCTTGTATCAATGTGAAGCTTGATTCTCATTTTAGTGATTTTTTGTATTCCCACTTTCTATTCTACAAAATTTATGTTCTGCTTGTTGCCATGATTGATGTTAGTCAATCAAAACTATCACAAAGTAAAGTGTATGTTTTATGATTTCAAATTTCTTATCAATTTTCTATCACTACTCATTTGAATATTTATTTTTTTATGATTATAATGAATTCTCCAAAAATTTTTATCTTGCATCAAGAGAATGTGAATAATTATTTTAACTGGTTATATATTCATTATAAATCAAAATTCGGAAATGCTCCAGTTAATTCATAGAACCAATTGGTTCATTAGGAAACCAAACCTTAAGCCATCTGGTTCATCGATACTACCAAATAAACTCAAGTAATAAATAAAAACAACTGCACAAGTGAANTTCATTAGGAAACCAAACCTTAAGCCATCTGGTTCATCGATACTACCAAATAAACTCAAGTAATAAATAAAAGCAACTGCACAAGTGAAAATATTAATCCAAGAAAGTCCAAGAGATAGATCCACATGTTAAATAAGCGTGTTAAGTATTAAAATATTTAAGAATAGCACTGCAGCAAATTGGAGAATTTCCTTTATCTCTAGCTTCAATGTTCAACTGCTCAAGATTATCTAATCTTAAAAAACATATCAACAATTCATTCTCCGCTTTACAAACTCTCTGCAGATCATGCTTGTCGTGTATAAAACAGAGTTGCAACTAAGGGAAAAACACAAAGTTAACATCTGAACCTGTTTTGGAGATGGGGGATTACAGTATGTTATCTCATTTAGAATTTATTTAGCAATGGAGGTACAGCAGACTTTTTCGGTTTGCCCATTTATTCTTGATCATTTTTGCATGAATTTAGTATGGATGGATGTTTTCACTTGATATCCCAATAAAATTGAGCTGTTGATGGACAAAAGAGCGGTCTAGCCTCTTTTTCAAAATCTTTTTCCACTGAGAAAGAATAAGTGCTAAACAAGATTCTCAGTTCTAAAACATCTACTCTGTTAATCATCCTAATGGTACCAGTATCACTTGGTTCAAAGGTGTTAGCTAACTAGGCTATCCCTCCACCATGGCCTTCATCTATCCAACGTTGTCTCTCTCATAGGCTCCATTGCTAACCAAGTTTAACATCAAAATGGATTTTGCATTTGATTCTTTGCTTTACATGCTGCCACATATTACTTGAATCCTCAATTTCATTATACTAAAAACTTAATAGATTAGGAGATCAAGCCTATAGTATATATGCAGGTATGGATAAGCTTGTCCTTTGAGGATTACTTAAAAGCTAATGATAACGTTGAAGATCTTAAAAATGAAATGTTTGGTATCAGACTATCTTAGTAATCCTATAAAATGTATTCTCCTAATAAATAAAGATGCACTTGAAATTTATAATTAAAAATTTACATTTAAGCTTTATAAATTTAAATGTATTACCATCTCTATTTATTATAACCTAAAATATTGATGAGTATAATATGAAGATGCACCAAACTTTGAGCCCCTGTATTCAGAAATCACATTCTTACATATTTAGCATCTGCATGTAAATGAGTGCATACAAAGAGGAGGAACTGATTAGCTATTGAAATGAAGAATAAGTTGGTGTGGTTTTTTCAATAGAGAACTAGAGGATACAAGCCTCAAATAATAATGAAAAAGAAATGGTGGTGATGGAACTGATCTTCCATATGTTAATAATATGCCATCTGATGATGTAAGGACAGCTCAAAAATATAGTGGAAATTTTGAAATTGAAAAACGAAAGAACAGCATTAAATTATGATGAAAATAAAGATATTGCTTACAACAAGTGAGCCATTAATCATACCCCACGTCATAAAAAAAGGAGATTAACATCACTTCAAAGTAAATCAATTGAGTATAGTGCATTAGATGCTAATCAGAGAAGAACAATGGCCTTTTGATTATTAGACTTATATTGAAGCGATGACTAAAGCTTTCTACATTATAAATCCCAGGCACAATCATTCTTAAATGCTTGTCATAATACTTGAAATCACTATAAAAAAAATTCCCCACTAGCTCCTAAAGTGATAGAATAAACTTGAGAAACTATGGACATTCTGCTATAACAAATCAAAATAGTATACTCAAAATAGGTTGAATCATCTACCTATATTGCAACTACTTATATGCCATCTGATGATGTAAGGATAGCTCAAAAATATAGTGGAAATTTTGAAATTGAAAAACGAAAGAACAACATTAAATTATGATGAAAATAAATATATTGCTTACAACAAGTGAGCCATTAATCATACCCCACGTCATAAAAAATGGAGATTAACATCACTTCAAAGTAAATCAATTGAGTATAGTGCTTTAGATGCTAATCAGAGAAGAACAATGGCCTTTAATTATTAGACTTATATTGAAGCAATGACTAAAGCTTTATACATTATAAATCCCAGGCACAATCATTCTTAAATGCTTGTCATAATACTTCAAATCACTATAAGAAAAAAAATTCACCACTAGCTCCTAAAGTGATAGAATAAACTTGAGAAACTATGGACATCCTGCTATAACAAATCAAAATAGTATACTCAAAATAGGTTGAATCATCTACCTATATTGCAAATACTTGTCTAGTTAATTTAAATGATGGATGGTGAGAATTTACTTCTTATTTCAAGTTGGATTTAGTACGAGAATATAAAAATTATTTCAATTTCTTTAAACTATAAATGTTATTTTAAAATTTTGCAATAAAATAGTGGACAGCAATTAAATCAATGATAAGATTAAATATATCGACAAGATTACCACTACAAATAAAGCGCTTATAAATTCTAAGCCCAAAAGACAAAAAGAGATATCTCTTAAGTCCATACATGACAAGTCAAGAAAAAGTGTCCTTAAGGGGCAATTATTAGCGTCTTTTATTATTTACCTTTTTTGTATTTATCTAAATGTGTAATTTTATTTGATAGTATTGAAGATCAATTTTGTTCTTTGTATGTGATTTTGACAGTATGTAGAATAAGACTTTTCTTATTTTTCTTCCTTATATATATGTGTGTGCGCGTGCGTTAGTTTTTACAATCTGTAGAAAAGTCTCTCTATTTTTCTCCTTTATACATGTGTGTGTATTGGTTATTAATAATTTTATTTAATAAAATATTTTAACAATTTTAAATTTATTAATTAAAAAATAACAAGCTGAATTAATATTTTAATTAATCATTAATTAATACTATATAAAAGTATTTAAATATTAACAAATATATATTTGATTGTACTAAACGAAAAAATAATATTAATTTATTTAAATTAAAATCTTTTAAAATTAATTAAGAATAATCACCAATATTTATTTAAATTTACAATTAATATACCAAACTTAATAATTTTAATTAATCTATTATTAATGGTAAAAAACTCTAATTTTTTGCCCCTCAAATTCCTTCCCCCAATTTCCAAATTCCTGAAAAGCTTGAACAACAAAGAGGCCAAGAAGTTATAATGGGTGCTCGTGGATGCATTAACAAGATTAGCTAAGAGAAGACATCAATAGGAGCAGAGACATGAAGAAAAAGAGTTCGTGAGGCCTGCAGATTTTTTAAATTTGGCCTATACCACAATTTACTAAATCCAGCATTTGACGCAAAATATTGACGAAATGGGATAAACTTATGTAGGATTTAAAACATTCATTTTTTGGGTTTGGTAGGATTGGGGTTTGGTATGATTTAGGCTAAATCCTGATATAAATCCTGCCTAAATCTTGGCGTGAGTCATGCTATGAAACATCCCCCAAGGACAAAAAGCATTAAATTAAAATTTGACTCAAAAATTTGCTTTTCTTCTCTAATTGTGTGTTTTCATAGTTTCTTATAATGAACTAAAATAATCTATGGATGATTTATAACATATTTACAAATTATCTTTGATTTTATAATTTTTATTTTTTAATTTGAAGCTTGCACATTGATCTACCTCGAGACTTGCTCTTCACCTCAAGAAGAAAAACTACACTTTTTTCTCAATTTTGCCTTTATAAACCTTGGATGGGATCAGGTGACTAACATTGCTAGTTTGTTAAATCAAAAGGGAAAATCAAGGACTAATGCAAAGATGATCATGTATTAACTCTCTAATCAAGTAGAAAGCAGCTAAAACATTTAACAGAGTCAACATTTGCAACCATGTTATATAGATGAATAATTGAAACTAATTTCTACCTTGCTTCCTGTCAATATCTCCACTCACCCTTTATGAGATATTGCATATTTCTTACATGTACCTATCCCTCATCTAACAAAGGTACTCTTGATTTGGCCTTACTGGAAATAAAAAACTTGTATAAGCGGGTATAGGATTGGGTAAGTAGGCACTTTATGAGAAAACACAAGGATATGTGAAAATGTCGATTTAATTTTCTTGGAAAATCATTTGGTGAAGAAGTTGTGTATTGTGTTGTATATTAATTTAATATGGTGCACATCAATAGGCCGCCGCAATTTAATAGAAAGAAAAAGTCAAGTTAGCTTATCTTAAGCTCTCTAACTTAGTAATCTTTCCCAATAATACTTTCTAGTGGGCGAAAAGGAACATTACAAAAATGGATGGACCATATGTTGTGAACTAGTGAAAAGAAACAAGAGAAGCCATTAGGGAACACATTCTATTTCCATTATTATTATTATTTTTATTTTGTTTATGGATTGATATGAATAAAATATAATTCATAACTTAAATTAAACCAATATTACTTTTATGGAATATATCATAAATCTATTTATGTGTTGTCGATAAGGGCAAAAGGAGGCACGGGTGAAAGCAATGACGACAATGTAGAGATAATCACAATGGCAACTGGAATGATGATAGTGATAACCGATGACCAGTGGCTATAAAGTTGCCCAATGTGATGCACGAGATCAGGTGATTTAGTTTAGCTTTTAAAAATAATTAAAATATCTAGAAGTCATTTTTTGTACATTAAAAAAACTTCCAAAAATAAAAAATAAAAGTAATTACAAAACAATAACCCAACAAATTTTTAAAAGCAAAATATAAAAATAATCAAAGTGATGTCAAATAAGGCCTTGAGACAATATCTTATTTTATTGTGTTGATTTGTACTAGACCTTATTGGTGTTGAGTAGTAAAAGATAATACTTATTTAGTAACATTATCAATTACAATGTTGCAAGCGTTGTAATTATTTAATAAATTTATATATGATTCAAACATTATACAACATTATTAAAAGTTTTAAATTCTTAAAAATATAATAATTCAATCATAACTAGCAAATAATTAATTAAAAAATTCTTACTTAAAGGAAGCAACTGTCATTCATAATTTTTTTTCAATAAAAAATCCAAATCACCTTTCTGAAAGAGTTATTTTTCTATAATATTTCTTTTCATAGTAGCAAAATCAAAGTCCATTGAATTACTTCTATTTTTTCAAAAAACAAAATCACGTATTTAAAAGCATTAATAATGTTGAATCTACTTTCTCTCTTGTTCTACCATTAATCCCATATTTGTTGAATCTAAAAAATCCAAGAAATACAACTTAGATACGCAGCTTGAGGACCAATCACAAACTCTTATTCTCTTTCACGCATTGCAAATCAAGCAAAGCGTTACAACTAATTAGCTCTCATTAAAAGCTCAACTTCTCCTTCACATGTCACCAATCTAGTCCATGTCATCCCTTAGCTAGCAACTATAGCAAGGAACTTCCACATCTCCTTCACACATCATCGGTCGCATATATGACTTACCTTAGTGAGCTCCAGTGTTTATGGTGTAGGGTTTAGGATTTTTGGTGAATGCGAACACAATAGAAAAGGAGGGTTTTATCTATTTACTGTAATAAAATAATCAATTTAATTAACTAAGCATTTGAACATACCCAGTATGATTAAATACTGATAAAGTTTTAATGATTTTAACTAAACCTTAAGTAATNTTACAACCAATTAGCTCTCATTAAAAGCTCAACTTCTCCTTCACATGTCACCAATCTAGTCCATGTCATCCCCAAGCTAGCAACTATAGCAAGCAACTTCCACATCTCCTTCACACATCATCGGCCGCATATATGACTTACCTTAGTGAGCTCCTGTGTTTATGGTGTAGGGTTTAGGATTTTTGGTGAATGCGAACACAGTAGAAAAGGAGGGTTTTATTTATTTACTGTAATAAAATAATCAATTTAATTAACTAAGCATTTGAACATACCCAGTATGGTTAAATACTAATAAAGTTTTAATGATTTTAACTAAACCTTAAGTAATCATTTTTTAAAATTTATAAATAACTAATTCTAATTAATTATCCCCATAATCATTATTTAATAATTCTATGTTTAATTATCCTAAATAAACACATTAAACCTTTAATATTATAATTATACCCTTAAATAATATTAAAATTAGTCTAACTGTAAAAAAAATCATTTAGTAATCGTTATTTATAATTATTAGTTATGTTATAGAATTAATTTTTCAGTAAATATAATTATAAGTGATTAATTTAGAATTCAATTAACTCCTAAAACCCAAAAAAATTGCAAAAAACTATTTACCAAAATTTAAGGAAATTGAACATTTTTCAAACCAAACAATTTTCAAGATTTAACATCAAGAAATTATTAAATCCTACTTAATATTTCTAGTCAACAAACGCTAAATTAACACATTAGAACATGAACAAAATACAAAAAATATCAGAAAACTTCACCCTAATTATTTTATTATGAAAATCCAAATGGCATAAAATAACAATCATTAGTTGTTAAAGAATAAATATAATGGGCAGGTTAGTNACAAAAAATATCAGAAAACTTCACCCTAATTATTTTATTATGAAAATCCAAATGGCATAAAATAACAATCATCAGTTGTTAAAGAATAAATATAATGGGCAGGTTAGTGAGTCATTTTAGGTCTTAGGTAGCTGTTTGGGTATTTTAAAGCAATACTAAGATTTTGGTAGTAAATCGATACTCTTCTTGTGAAAAAAACTAAAGCAAAATGGAAAAAATAACTTAAATTTTGTTATTTCTCTGCTTTTCTACAAGTTTAATAAAGGGTTCATATCAAACCGTGGTCTCATTACAGCTATAGCCAGATGTCCCATCTGCATCTTAGGCTTCATCTGGGGTCACGTTTCTCGAGTGGCACAGCCACAAGCCGAACTTTTTTTAATTTTGCATTTGGTTGTCGAGTTTTCGCGGTGTGTGAGAAAATTCTGCAAAATGTTAACCTCGGGTCAAACACGCGGCCCGCGTTTCTAACCCTGCGGCCCACGTTTCAACTCCATTTTTTTTACTACGCTACCCTCTCTCGTCCCTCACATCTGAGCCTTCTCTTGCGACTCTTCTCTTGCGACCGCGCCAGCTTCTCCCTCCCCTTTCTCGCACCAGCTTCTCCCTCTCCAAACAGACCCTAGTGGTTAGCCCCATCTGCTGTTTCGGTTCAAGCTTTAGCGCCCGCCCGTGTGTCTCACTCCCCACAGGATTCCCCGTCTCCCATCTCACATCGCCCTCTCCGCAGTGAGAAAGCTNTGTTATGGAGTAAATGTAATGGGCAATATAGTGGGTCATTATGGATCATTGGTAGTTAGGCTTATTAGACATCTTAATGAGTCATTTGAAAGTTGTTAGCTTCTAAATACTCTTAATAACATAGTATAAAGGCAAGAAAAGTGAAGAAAATTTGAGCTATGGATGCATTGAGTTTTAGGCATTCTAAAATTGCTTCCCCCATGAATTTCTGAAAATTTAGACAACCAGTCGCCTAGATATCATGTATCCCTATGTTCTGTTATTTCTCAGTTTTCCNAGTTATTTTTGAAAGAGATTAAAATTTTAAGTGATGATGATTCATTTTTGAAAGTCATTTGAACATCAAATATGGGTGTTAATTTGGTGAGTTATTAACACTCAAAACTATACCCCTGAGTTTAGGATCATTTATTTGACTAGACTTCTGAATTTTAATAATTTAAGGAAATTACAAATTTATCTTTTAATTAACAAAAGTGAGATTAGTTTCTACCAATTAGTCCCCCTTTTGGTTTCAATCATCCAAATGAATTAGTTAAAATTAGAGGTTACCATTTTTCCTCTTTGAATTAAGCCTAAATGTTAGTTAAGGCTAAACTTCCAAAATTACATTTTTGCCCTAAGGCTCTATCACTTCATAATTTGTCAAATTTAATTCAAATGACTTTGAAATTTTTATCTTACCTTAGTCATGGGTCAATCAAGACATCAGAAGAGAAAGTGTGATTTTTCAACATTTATTTTAATTTACATATTTATTTTAATGCAAAAAATAGGATTTTTCAAAGAAAATTCCATAACTTGACCAAGGAAATGCCTAATCCCTTAAACTTCTTACTGGAGGTAGACTTAGACTCGAGAAGCATTGGGACCAAATTTTATGATTTATTAAATTATATTTCAATTTTTATAATTATTTTAATTTTTGGAGTATTTATTAAATATTTTATAAAATATTTTAAGTGCGGAAAATTAATTTTTATATTTTTTATTAAATCTCTATAATGGCATGGGACACAGAGAAACAAATTTTACATTTTTTTGATTTTTTTTTTGAATTTTTAGAATTATTTTAGTGAAAATCCATTTTTAGCTTTTAAAAATTATTTAAAGCTTTAAAATTCAATATCTTCATTTAGAAAATTATGAAAAGTATTCCAATTGTTTCTAAGTGCTTAGAAAATAATTTAGAATATTTTCATGAATTTTATTATTTTTGTGATTTTTATCATTTTTTAATTATTTAAATATTAAAAATAAGTTTGAAAATGAAAATTTTATTTTAATTTCGAATTTATTTTTATAAAAATCCTCTGATCATAGAGAACTCCAAAAATTAATTTTTATAATTTTTTGAGTTATATTTTAATTATAAAAAATCATTTTAGTACCAAAAATGTCATTTAACTTGAAATATCAATTTAAGTTATTAAATGAGCTCCAAATGTTTTAACATTTTTATGGGGAGTTTTCTGAACTTTGGGTCTTAGTGGAGATTAAAAATCAAGTCGTTTAGGTGTTTGTGTTACCCAAAATTAATTTTCTTTGTGATTTATGTTTGGTGAAAATTAGGTGCATTCTTAATGACTTAACCCATCAAATATTTTCCAAAGGGTTCTCAGGTCATAGTAAACATTCCAAAATTTTCTTGGAATTTTATAAGCAACAAACTAATTATTATGATTAATTTATGCAAATAATAGACATAAACTTAAAAAATATGGATCTCTATCTAGAAATCTTCTCTGAGTTTAAAAAAATCAAGAAATATTTCCCAAGACAGAGGCAACAACGTGCTAAAATTTCAAGTCATGGTGAAATGTCTACATGCATGGAGAATCAAAAGACTCAAAACAATATTTAATTAATTAAAAATAAAACTTGCATCAAATGGACTTTAAATTAATTCACATTATTCTCCTCTATTCACAGAGCAAGAGGGTATTTTTATTTTATTTTTATGATTTTTCTTCACCAAGATATGAATTTTTGAAGTTAGGGATCATTTTCTAATTTATTTTATTCTCTATTTATCTATTTAAATGTGTGGCGTTGACTAGATCCTAGACGGCTCTGAAAACACGCGTGGCGCGCTCTGGTTGGACGTCGCCATCCATGTAGTCGCTGACTCAGCCCGCACTTTATGAACTAAAGCGCTGTCCGGCTTCATCTCTTATGTTGATGAGATAAACGTGCGATTGAACGACTCCCCATAATCGTCCCTAAATAGGCTAACCCGAGAACCGTCCACACTAAAACCTTAAGATCTCCCTCTAGACTTAACCAAATCTCATGGAGTTTGATCCTATGAACTTGTCTAAGTGAGACGAACATATCCATATGGTAATCATGCAATTAAATTAAGTCTAATCAAATGGAGAATCAAAATAGGCTCGGGAGGAGGAGAAGTTCAATACGTTTTCTCTGAGAAGGGAAACTTCAATCAGAGGTGCTCGACGCGTTCGTGGAGGTCCAAGGAAGCTAGGGATTAAGCCTTTTGCTATGGTGTAAGGTCTAGGTATGAATTCGACTAAGTTCAATTTCAGGTGTTGGTCTAGAGCTATGTTAGGGTCTCTGTAAAAGGGGATTTGATGGGGCTTCTCCTTCTTTCATTGTGGTGAAGGTGTGGGTAAGTTTAATTTGAGTTTGGTGGACTGTGGAGGTGTATTGAGCTCTGTCCTGGTTTTAGGCAGAAGTTTGAGCTCAAAATTGAGCTTCCACAGTGGGAATTAGTGAGGGAAAGTGGTTGGCTTGAGCTGAGGAGGTCTCAAAGAGTCTCTATAAGCAATTTGGAGGGCTCTCTTAGAGAAAATTTCAACTCTACCTCCATGGCCGTGGAGGGGAGCTTTTTATAAAAATGGCTTAAGGGTGGCTTTCATGGCCAATTAGAGGGTGAAAAGTGATGCTTAGGTGGAGGGCAGAGAGGATTTAACATTTGATTTAGATGAGGTAGCCTTTAGGTTTGAAATGGGTTTGATTTGGAGGAGGTGGCTCATGGTTTTGGTGTTTTCCGGTCACTAGGTGGTCAGGTATGCCACGGGAATATGTCATAGAAATTAAATGAGTTGAGGTTTAATTTTGGCAAAAATATCCTAAGCATAAGCAGATATGGAATTAAAATACCTTGATTTAGGGGACCTTTGGTCCATGGCTTAGCTTAGGTGGTTTTATGGGGTTTTACTTGGTCACTACGGTCCAACTAATGGCTGTGGAGTCATTAATTTGGTGGCTTTGAGGTGGCTAGGCTAATTTTAGTGCATGGGTCCAATGTGGGTTCAAATGACCAAAACTTGGGTTTAAGCTAGGTTATCCATGTCAATTGACCCAATTGGTTGATTCATTTGATGTATATGATTGTAATGAACATTTTTGGTGATGGATTGAAAGGATTTTGAGTTCAATTGGGGGGTCAATTTGGAGGATTTTGGAGAGTTGGTTGTTTTGGGCATGATGGGCTAAACTTGGGTCTAGATTGGGTTAGCTTTGGGATAAGTCCAAATTAATTATTGATAATGGTCAATAGGAATGCCATGAAGAGTTTTCAACATGAATTTGATGCCAATTTTGGGGCTAAAGCATTCAATTTGGTGAAATTTGGAGGCATAACCAATTTGGGACAAATTTTGGGGCTTTTGGACTTACGTCAAAATTAAATGAAATTGAGGCTTCACCAAGGCCATTTAAGGTCAAGTTTGATGTTTAGAAATGTTATGAAGAGTTTTCAACATGAATTATGGCAAATTGAGTGGGCTATGAGTTTAATTGAGTGAGATTAGGTCATGTGGCCAAAATTGGGGCTTTTGATTTGGATCAAAATTGGGCTCAAAGCATGGGCCAATTGAGCTTTTATTTGGTTTATATTGGTCATATGAAAGGTAAATTTGAGTTTAGAATTGAAATTAGGGGAAATGGGGACCAATTTGACGGACATTTGAGGTGGATTTGGGGAGATTGTGCCTTTAAAGGTAATTTTAGGGGTTTTAGTCAAACTGGTCAAAATGGCCAAATTAGGTCATGTGGTAGTTGAGAAAAGTAAAATTATGAATATTTGAAGTATTTTGGGAATTTTTGGGATTTTTTGAAATTTTTGGAATTTTGGGCTAAGGAGGGGTATTTTGGTAATTTGACAAGTTTTTGGTAATTTTGGGTAATTTGGATATTTTCAAAAGGCTTGAAATGATTTTTGAATAAATTTGGGTATTTTTGGGTAAATTTGGGAATTTTGGCCAAATTTAGGGTCCCAAGATTATCCAGGTAATCTAGGGGAGTTTAGGGGCAAAAGGCTAAGTTTGGCATTTTGGTAGAGTTAGGGTGCCAACCACCATAAATAATCCATGGACCAATGGAAACCCCATTTTGGGTCCTCTATGTACTGGTCTTAGCTAAACCCTAGCCTAGGGCCAGTGTCTTTAGGGGACCATCTACATGAGTCTTCTAAAGAATCAAGGGATCAAGGTCAAGAAACTTTGGGTTTGCATTTGTGAGTGATTGTGAGTGAGGTGATTGCTGGTGAGTGCCTTAGCTCTAGAACAACACCCAGGGCTAATCTTAAGGTCCAACAGTCCTATAGGAACTCTTCTTGAGCTCCCCCATAGTGACCCCACCTACTAAGTGCTAGAGGTTATGACCAATATCTAGAACTTCAAGTTGAGTAAAAAGGAGTTTAGAATTTCTAATGGTGAGGGTTCCTTTTCTAGTTTTCTAGGAATAGTCAACAAGAAGTCCTATGGCTAGACCTTAGGCTACTAAAAAGGAAAACTAGACCTCAACAAAAAATGAGGTCAACAGCACACCTTCTTTATTTTTGCTCCAAATTTGATCTTTTTTCAATATTTTCACCATTTTTCATCCATTTGATTGTACCTGAAAGAAAAACGCACAAATACGTTCCATTAAAGCTCAATATCCTCAGAAATAGGTATAAAAATTTGTACATAATTGCTATATATTTTAGATGTATCATTTATCTTAACTAAACCTTCTTTATTACTCTCCTAAGGTAAGTTAAGGATTTATCAACTAATTGTAAGGTGACAGTGGTGGGTTGCATTTTTCATAGACCCAACTTCATACAAATAGATAAGGCTTGAAACTTATAATAGCTTCTTAGTCACACAAGTCTTATTAAAAGAATTTAACCCTATGATGCAAGGAATTGTAAAGCCGCAAAGATCTTTTATATTTTGGAATAAACTTTTTGGAAAATGACACTATATTTTTCTATAAGAGTAAAAATTTCAAATTCTCTTAGCTTAAATTTTTTATATAATATGATTTTCTAGTATCTAATGTAGCTAGGTATTTATTCAAGATCCTAAATGAATGAAATTTTGATTACAAACTTCTTAAATTCTTCATAAAATCAAAAAAAAAAAAATCAACATTGTGTTCTATAGTTCTTAAAGGCTATAGGCTTTTTAAAATTAGTCTTCCTTTTAACTTCTATTCGTTTTCTAAGAGATTTCAAAGTTAATAAAGGTCTTTTATATTTCAAGTTTAAGCTCATCTCTAGTTTCATGCACTATCCTCAATTCTATCCCTAAACGTAGGCACATCTTTCAACTTATTATCAATTATATGTGAAACAATATTTCACTGCTCCTTTCCCTTATGTTTTACCTCGATGTTGCCCAGTAATGTTCCTTGGGGTATATTGCTAAATGTATTAGCCAATTTTCCTAATTGTATTACAATATTTATTTATCGATGCGGCTTAATTCTGTAACTGACTACCTATCTATAACACTAAGTCTTCCAAAGATTTTTTTCTTTTTTTAATAATTGAGGTAAATTAAGTGGGAGGTCTTGTGTTTGAATGTGATCATTGTAAATATGTAGTTGATTTTTTTGGTTAATAAAGAAATCATTTTGACCTAAATTTTCTTGAATATTCCAATCAAATTATGATGACTTCTAAAACCAGGATTGTATAAGCTAAAGAAAGGGTTTTTTGGTTAGTTACTAACCTTAATTATAGACTACACATTAAGAATATTAAGTTCACCTAGGATCTTATATGAAATTTCATCACTATAAGTGCCCCCTATTTTGATTTAAACCTAAATGATTTAGCTTCTTAAATATTGTTGCCACTTTTTACTCAGGAAAGCTAAGACATCTTTATCATGTACAACAGCTATCTTTTTAGGGCTCAATCTCTCAAAAAGCCACTAATTTTTTTATTACCTTCTCTTCCATCAAATTATAGCTCTCTTCAAATAGTTATACATTAATGATCCTTCTGCAGTAAACTGGCTAAATGAAGATTATATTATTCTAAATGAGAATCTCCAAATTGATTATTTTGAACCATCTCAATGATGGTAGGTTAAGTTTGAAACTATGGGAATCGATGGTGGGTCTACTGATACTTTAATAGATTTCTTCTACCATTTGATTAGCATTTCCTAAGTAACCTAGGGTTTTCATGTTTATTCTGATGTTTGGTCATATAGTTTTTTGTGTTTTGTTCTTTTCTTATTTTCTAGATTTGTTAACTTTTTTTTTTCAAAATTAAATGATACTAAGTTAACATGTTCAATCCTACGCATGGACAACATAACTCAATAATTTCCACTTATAATAAGAAAATGAACAATATAAACAAAATAATAATAAAGTACAAAGTAGTCTAAGAGAAACAAGCAAAACACTACAATTTGGCACAAGTGTTGTGACATTATAGTTCAATGCTATCGAATTGACAGAGCTACAATGCTGACAAGGTAATGTTGTGACACGTGCTACATACTACAAATTTTACAATAAATAGAATGCAAACCATAAGATAGATACATAGTAAATAAAATGCACAAGAAAGTAATACAATAAATTTTGAATTAGACTATGATCCTTCTACTAGTATCAACTTCAAATTACATGAATACACCTTAAATTCTCTACAACAATAATAAAACCCTAATCTAACTTCAAGCAAATGCATGTGTCATATAAGTAATATAAAAATAAAATGCAAATCATAACAAGGATAAATGGCAAATAAAATGCAAAGAAAAACAATAAAATAGATTTTTAATTATCGTTTTTCTACTAGTTTCAACATCAAATTACAGAATTACACCATTAAATTCATGTTAGCATCACCAAAAACTTTATTTAACTTTGCATGTGTGTTCATGCAAGTGCACGCGTCATATAAATAATATAATAGATTTGAGTTTGAAGTAGTTCTCATAAGGATTAGTGGTGAATATAAGTTAAGGTCATCAATTAGTTTTAGTACTTAAATCTATCAAAAAAAAGTTTATTCTTTTGAAAAAGGTGCTTTTTCTTAATTTTATAGTTTTCTAATTTTTATGGGGTTTCAAATGTGATGAAAATTTTCTATGAATTCTTAATTGATAAAACAAATGCAATTAAAAGGTTTAAACAAGGTAATTCATCAATCAAGAGGAAAAATGGTTCAAGGCCTTCAGCAATAGCAACATAAACCTTAATTTTCAAAACTTTAAGGCCATATGTTTATGCTAACAGTAGATTAAAAAATTGAATAAGAAAGAAATACTAAATTGCTACTCAGCCCATTGTTGTGTAAGGCCGTATAAAAATGTGTAAGATCAATCAATGTACTAGTCATGGGATGCTTCATTAATGTTGCATTTTTATATTTTAGCTCGGAAAGCCTAAAAATACTGCTATTTGTTGTCAGGTAGGAAACATTTCAAGCTACATTGACAATAGAGCATGCGAAGTAATGACCAAAAACTAAGAACAATAGACACCATTTCAAGATATGCAAAATCTTATTACTGGATTGTAATTCAATAATGTTAATGACTTTTGTTTCTAAAATATACATTTGATATAAAAGGAACATCAATCCCAACATTTTGATAAAAAAATTTTAACAACACTAAGATTAGAGTTTTAAACGAGCCGAGCTTGAGCTAGCTTAGACTTGTTCGAAAATAATTTGTGTTCAAATGTGCTCTTGGACAATGTGTTCATGTATGACTCAAAATTTGCTCATTTAAATTAATTAGAAAAATAGATATAGGATGTTAGAATTCTAACTTACACAATTTCTATGCAATAAAAAAAATAAGATCACATGACTACACTAACTATGATTATTTGATCTTAAATATAAATATAAATTATATATTTTTATAGAAATATTATATATCTTTTTTTTTTTTTTGAGCTATAATGAGACGAACAAGATCAAACAAAAACTTCTTTTTATTTGGCTCATTTATAATTCAAGCTTAAAAATTTTATTAGTGTTCGGCTCGCTACTTTAAAAAGGATTCAAACAAGAACTACTTGACAGGTCGAGCACGAGCTATCTGCAAAGGAACTTTTTTGACAACCCTAACTGTACACATAAATCTTTCGTTTCAACTGAAGCATTCAAGATCGAACAACAAATCAATATGGACAAATTTGAAGAGTTTAGAGAAAACAATGGGCATGCAGTATGATGAAACATCAGCTCAATGTAAGAGTTCATCTGCCGAATCCCAAATGAGGAAAGCTGTCCCAAATTAAATGAAGGCCTGACAGACATGAATAACAACTAAAAAAAAGCCTTTGATGAACTTATCATATGTAATTTATTATATCATGAAAAATTATGTGTTTTTTTAACATGTTGGAGATGGAATTATCATATGGAAAAATTTGATTTCAGAATATCTACCATACTATTCAGTCCATATAAGAAAAGTTTCATTCAAAGGTTTGATCTTTATTCAAATAAATAAATTTGAAAGTATCCAACTATTTTGTCAACAAAACCAACTGCACAGATCATATTTAATTTAATTCATTGTCATCTCATTTCCATTCTAAATTACTTTTCCTTTTCTCACTCTAAACCAAACAAAACCTTAGTATAACTAGTCCCAGTAAATCTGACAGACAAACGTATAAAAAATCTTTAAAAACTCTAATCATAAGCTGCAATAAAACGCCCAAATTCCAGTTCACAATCGACAAATGTTGCAGTTAGTGCCTCCAATACATTCTCTTGCAAGAGATTCCAAGAGACCGCCTCATCTGGCAACAGAAACAGAAACAAATCATTATTAAGCAATAAAGTATACAACAAAAAGAGGAGAAATATTTCCATACAGAATACGCAAGCAGAGCTGCGTGCGTAATAACCCCTCAATAACCTCCACTTCACGGTTATTAGGGGGTTATTGAGGTATTAATTTCAATAACATATAATCTCAATAACCTTTTAATAATCTTCGCGGGTTCCATTTCAATGTTATTATGGGGTTAATGAAATACGCACGCAGAGCTGCGTGCGTATTCCGTATGAAAATATTTCCCAAAAAGAGGGATCTTACCCTTCAAAAGGCGCTCCTTGCATCTCACTTAAACTTCTCTTTGATTTGTGCTTTGATTTCTTGTCCCGCTTTTTACCACTGTAGAGATGCAGCAAGAAAAGAGTAAACAATACAGCCACTTGAAAAAAAATAAAGAAATATCCATAGCTCTGTAGTAAAAGCTGAAGTACTCGTCTGGTAAGCTTGAATCCAAACAGCTTCGTAATTTTCTATCTATATGCCTCATATCTTTTGCTGTGGGAATGGCAACTTTGCCAACCTTGAACAATAATAAATAAATAATGAATGATTTGGAGCTGATCACCTTATAAAATAATGGGGCATTTAAATTCATTATAATTACCAAAAAATCAATTGCATTCAGAGACTCAATGAGCTGAGAAGTGCTGAGAAAATTGCGTTGTCGTGTGAGAGTTCTTTCCAAATATCTGTTGAGGAATGAAATAATAGAGGTTATGAGATGGTAAAAAGCATGATTCAGAACAAAATGAGGAATATAAACATAACTGAAAGGAAGATCATATACGAAATGTGTAAACAAGTTGAATAAAGGTTTTGAATAGGTGAGGAATGTGAAAAAAATACAGAAGGAAAAATGGGAAGCTCAAAAACCTTTCAAAATCGATAACATGGAGTACCTCGTTTGACTTGCGCAGGGCTGACAATGCTAACTGTGCATATAGCAAAGAATGATTAATCATGGGAGTAGGTTTAAGGTTTAAAATTAATAAGTACAGGTAAGAATGCAAAAAATATCATTCCGAATCAATGAGCTGCATTTCAGTGGTAAGTTTTGATGGTTGAAAGCCTTAAGAAAATAAGCATCAAAGTGGATTATTGACAAATCCATAATGGTTGAAAGCCTTAAAAAAACAAGAATCAAAGTGGATTATTAACAAATCCATAATAATTTGTCAATTAGCTGTTACAATTACACCAGAAAAATATGCTGATATGCTATGGATCACTGTAATACATCGACTGACTTAATAATACTAACTAGAAATTATTAATCGATGTGATTATCAAAGTCGCCAATCAAAGTCCAATCATAACCATTTATTTGAAAGTTAAATTCTACAATTCTGAAGAATTGTCCAGTATTGCTGCGTTGTGTAATGGAGCCCTAGTGTTTCGGAGTAAAATAGAAACCTGTACCTGTTTGGTAAGGCTACTGTCTACAGAGTTGTTAAGAGTTGTTGATTTTGGTCAAAAAATTGTTGTGGTATTGATTGATATTAGTGATTAAATGTCAAATAATAAACATTATAAATTTTATATTGCAATGATATATAAATTGATTTAAATAATAATAATTAATTAAAATAGCAAATTCATTTACTAAGGGGCCATTTGGGATCATATTTGTTTTTTATTTTCTAATTTTTATTTTTATTTTGTTTTGATTTGAAATAAACATGCTAAACTATTTCATTAAAGTATGAAAGTTTTTAAAAACACTTTCAACATCTAAAAATTGTGTGATTTTAACATGTCAATTTATTTTTAAAAACAAAAAAAGAAAATTATGTAAAACACACACTAAAACCCAACCTGATTCTTACACAAGGTAGCCCAAACCCAAATTTCATGTGTCAATTTAGAGTAGAGTTTACATATTGGATCCAATACTGACAACCCTAATCTTATTATCAAATACATTCATCAAACCTCAAGCATATAAATTGACTCATTCCACTCACTAGCCCATTTAAATTAAAAATGGCCCCCTCACCAAAATAGCTCTTCCATTGCTTTCTACGTAATGCATTTTACATCTCAAACTTATCCTCAAGAAGACCAGAACTTTACGTAGTCTCTATTTCTAGCACACATCTATACTGCCATTCTAATTTATAGCAATTGCAATCTCCAAAAAAAAATACATGCCATCGTTACATTAATAAAGCATGCAAGGCATACATAAAGAAAGGAGACATTGAAAACAGTGGTTAAGTTCCAAATGTACATGATTTGATTCATAGAAATAGTCAATAGAAGGGTAAAACAGTGCACATTAACCACTTTTAAAACCCTATATTTGCTTTAAGGTCCACTAACAAATCTCTAAACCTCCAAATATGAGTTCAAAGAGAATTAGTTGTTGTCTGACTTATACTTGCACAAGTAAATTTTCTAATTCAAGAGTAGGAAAGAAAATGATGAAATTAGCATAAAAGTTATATAACATTCATATAGAAGTTTATAAATCAAATATATATTTAATGAAAAAAAATACAATACCGTGCCTCATATTTGCACTGTCACTGAAAAATGTAAGCTGATATAAGCACTATGGAGAAATTGGAAAGGGCATCATCCTTATCAAATATTACCACAAACACGGTATTCTCAGAAACGAAATTCTCAGAAACCTTATAGACACAATTAAGACTCACATATACAGATTTAATGTTTTCTTAAAGCAAAAAAGTAGCTTGTGATTCAAATAAGCCAAAAGGTTTATCTTAATTAGAATTTTAGAAAAATAGTTATAATCATCAAATTTAGACGACAACAACAACAACATTTCTTAACATAAGTCTATTTTCATTTAGTTCTAACAAACTAAGATTAGTTTTTATACAACACACCCAATTCTTCTTAGACCTACCTTCGACATTTCTTAACATAAGTCAAATCTAAAATATATACTCTCATAACTGGATCATCAAATAACCGACGTGAATGTTACAAAATCATCTATGATGACTCTCTCTAATCTTGTGTGTCACTAGTGCGACAATAACCCTTTCGCGGAGCATTTTGTCTCTAATTAAAGCCACTCACCCGCCTAATCATTATCATCTCAGCAACAAAGTTTTTTTTAATATAATTGTCAAATTTAAGCAAATTACAACAAACATTAATTTATTTATTTTTTTTCTGCAATGAATTCTACAAAACAAAAGAGGCATTACACATATAGTTATGTAAATATGTATAGATGTTTCATGAATTTCATCAAGATGCATGGACGTCAGCATATGCATGCATGTATGAATGCCTGTATGCACCAATCTATTCATGCCTCATTTCCACAGACATTCAAGTTGACGTACTAATGTTCACNGAGCATTTTGTCTCTAATTAAAGCCACTCACCCGCCTAATCATTATCATCTCAGCAACACAGTTTTTTTTTTAATATAATTGTCAAATTTAAGCAAATTACAACAAAAATTAATTAATTTATTTTTTTCTGCAAAGAATTCTACAAAACAAAAGAGGCATTACACATATAGTTATGTAAATATGTATAGATGTTTCATGAATTTCATCAAGATGCATGCGCGTCTGCATATGTATGCATGTATGAATGCCTGTATGCACCAATCTATTCATGCCTCAATTCCACAAACATTCAAGTTGACGTACTAATGTTCAGCACGGATTGTTAAGTGGATGATAGTTCATTATCAATCTAAAAACACCCAAAAATGCAACCCTGCAGTTTCAATTTTTTCTTTACGTTATCCTGCTGAATGATTATGTAACAACGTATGTATGGAATGCATGCTTTTTATTACATGACATATCTAAATCATNAAAACACCCAAAAATGCAACCCTGCAGTTTCAATTTTTTCTTTACGTTATCCTGCTGAATGATTATGTAACAGCGTATGTATGGAATGCATGTTTTTTATTACATGACATATCTATNGATGAAATTAGCATAAAAGTTATATAACATTCATATAGAAGTTTATAAATCAAATATATATTTAATGAAAAAAAATACAATACCGTGCCTCATATTTGCACTGTCACTGAAAAATGTAAGCTGATATAAGCACTATGGAGAAATTGGAAAGGGCATCATCCTTATCAAATATTACCACAAACACGGTATTCTCAGAAACGAAATTCTCAGAAACCTTATAGACACAATTAAGACTCACATATACAGATTTAATGTTTTCTTAAAGCAAAAAAGTAGCTTGTGATTCAAATAAGCCAAAAGGTTTATCTTAATTAGAATTTTAGAAAAATAGTTATAATCATCAAATTTAGACGACAACAACAACAACATTTCTTAACATAAGTCTATTTTCATTTAGTTCTAACAAACTAAGATTAGTTTTTATACAACACACCCAATTCTTCTTAGACCTACCTTCGACATTTCTTAACATAAGTCAAATCTAAAATATATACTCTCATAACTGGATCATCAAATAACCGACGTTTATGTTACAAAATCATCTATGATGACTCTCTCTAATCTTGTGTGTCACTAGTGCGACAATAACCCTTTCGCGGAGCATTTTGTCTCTAATTAAAGCCACTCACCCGCCTAATCATTATCATCTCAGCAACAAAGTTTTTTTTAATATAATTGTCAAATTTAAGCAAATTACAACAAACATTAATTTATTTATTTTTTTTCTGCAATGAATTCTACAAAACAAAAGAGGCATTACACATATAGTTATGTAAATATGTATAGATGTTTCATGAATTTCATCAAGATGCATGGACGTCAGCATATGCATGCATGTATGAATGCCTGTATGCACCAATCTATTCATGCCTCATTTCCACAGACATTCAAGTTGACGTACTAATGTTCAGCACGGATTGTTAAGTGGATGATAGTTCATTATCAATCTAAAAACACCCAAAAATGCAACCCTGCAGTTTCAATTTTTTCTTTACGTTATCCTGCTGAATGATTATGTAACAGCGTATGTATGGAATGCATGTTTTTTATTACATGACATATCTATATCATTTTTTTTTCAGGACTTTTGTTTCAAGCTTGTATACCAATTCTCATCCGTTTATTTCCACTGTCCAATCTTCAAAGCACCAGAAATGGTGAAAAATATCAGTTTTCTAAAGTCATATGCATAAAAAATAGAATAATTTTTAAGAACCATAGTACCTGCCCAGGAGGAAAGAGCAAAGGAGCATCAGTCAACATAGCTTTGTCCACCTCAAAACTAGCAGCTTCTCGCAGTTCCTATTTGGAAAAGAGAATTACATCAAAATACCAAAATGTTCATATCCGTTACATTATTAGTTTCAAAGAAGATACATTTAAAAATAAAAATTTGAAAATTCCTGCATGAAACAATTAAAATGTTGACATTGAAAATAACAAATCATACAGTAAATGCAATTTTGCACTGATGTGTACTTTGACAATTCCAGGTCTAAGCAGAAGCTTGTGCGCCAAAAATAGGTAAGAAGTGAGTGGCCAAGTTCTTCATAAATTTCAAACAGAATGTGACCAAAAAATCCATCAATGAAGATTGCATGGCCTGGTAAAATGTTAATTTAAGCCAACAAAAGAAAGATTCAGATTTTTTTTTACTCCTTCAATCTTCATGTCATTGAACAAATAGGTTCGTTCGTCCAAAAAATTACATGTCCTCATTGTTTGTATTAGCAGGACTCCAGTAATAGATTAGAGACTACACATCACCCAGTCCTGCTAAACTATGGCTTTCCCCCTATCACGTGAGCATTTCTAACCAGACTACGCATCCATCAGGATGCTACACAGGAGCTTATTATAAGTATATGATCGTAACTGAAAAAAGAGAAAGGTTCTAACTAGATATCCTCAATCTCTCCTTCGAAACTTGACTCGTTCAATTAATAAACTATGAACACAGTGCAGTAGTGTTCTGGCAAAAGTACAGCGTTAAATTGGCAGATAAAACAGGTAAATTTCATTTTAAAGTTGTCTACATGGTTTTAAAAATCGGACAAGACAGACAGGTTTGATTGATTAACAGTCAGTAGATCATTCGACCATTCGATCCAATTTCAAAACTGTTTCTAATAAAACCGGGATTGAACTATCGAAACCAGGATTTGAACCAGGGATCCGGTGAACCAGTCAGTTCTAATAGTACCCAAACTTAGCATTTTAATTTTAATCGGATGGATAAAAAAAAATGTAGTAAAATTAAAAATAGAGAAAATATAAATATTCAAAAATGAAATGTTAAATTAAAATATTATTTATTGAATTGATAAAATAAAATAACTCTATCATTATAATATTATTTGAATTATATTAAAATAACTTTAATATTTATTACATCTTCAATCGATGTTTTAGTTGAACCATTAAACCTTGAATCACTCATTCCAGTTCGATATCCGATCTGATTTTTACAATCTTAATCTTCTAAGTGGGCATACAACAACAACAACAAGCCTTTATCCCACTAAGTGGGCGGCTACATGAATCCTTTTCTCCCTTATGTTTTATTCAGTGCATATTTTCATTTAATTCTAATGGATTAAGATCATTTTTTATATAATATGCTAAATGCTTCTTAGGTCTACCTCTGCCTTTTTTAACATAAGTTGAATCTAAAACATCTACTCTCCTAGCTGGATCGTTAGATAGTCAACGTTTAATGTGACCAAACCATTTAAAACGACGCTCTCTAATCTCGTCTACAATTAGAGCTACACCAGCACGCTCATGGATAGATCGTCTAGCATTTTGTCTTTAAGTGTCAAGCCACTCATCCACCTAAGCATTCTCATCTCAGCGACACAACTTTATTTAATGCTTCTTTTTTAAAAGCCAACATTCTGCACCATAAAGTGTTCTGGGTCTCACCACCATCTTATAAAATTTTCCTTCAAGTTTAAACGGTATTTTTCTACCACACAATAGGCATGATGCATTCCTCCGCTTCAACCAACCAACCTAAATTCTGCTAATAACATCCCCATTTATATCCCCATCACTTTGAACAACAGATGTGCATGTGAGCATAAAATATCAAATACTAACATATCTATTCATGGAAAATTCTTGTATTGGTACAGTTTCAACATACAATGTTCTTTAAAATTCTTTCTTTTTGTCATTAAATCAAACCAAAAAATTTACGGTTGATGAGAAACTTAAGGGTTTATCTTCCCTAAAAAAGTATTTTTGCTATGAACTTCGAATCAAATCTGATCAAGGTTTGATTTAATCTCAACCTCCCTAATCAGGTTGTATAATAACAAATAAGAAGAAAGCTATGGGTTGTGAGGGAACCAGAGAACATTAAAAAAGGAGAGGCAGAGAGAAGTAAAGAGAAGAGAGAAAAGGTGAAGAATAGAAAAAAGAATAAAAAGAGGAAATAAATGAATCAGAGAGCTGATTACATAAAAAAGAAGAGAAGTAAGGAGAGGGAGATTACCCTACTTTTGAACATAGTGCAAGCATGAAAGTGTTGGTGCAAATGCTATGATGTTGAAGACAAACATGATGATGCCAAAATAGTCAATGGATCTAAAGTGCATATTCGTCAGGAAAATTCGTTTTTTATGAACAAGAACTAAAAGTTCAAGTTTTTTATCTACTTCTTGAAGTTNTTCCTCGTAGACCTCGTTCGCATGAGCACATTCAAACTCATCCAGATTAGGGGTGGGCTCTTCGGTTGTGACCCAGACATAAACCCCTGTTACTACAACACCAAGAGCATAGTATCTAGCTTCTCCAACATCAGCTCAATGCCAGCAAATCTAAACTTCTTCACATTCAGTAAAACCTACAATTGATAAAGTAGTCTTCTAAGATGCAAAATTTTAAATTAAAAAAAATTGAATGTAAGATGTTCTACTTACTGAAATTTCTCGTCACCACTCTTCAGATGCTCAACTGTTTTTCTAATAGGGTCTCATCCTAAACTAGTGGCCCCTCTCATAAGATCCTTCCAAAACTTTCAATTCTTTTTAAGCTGATCTCATTTATTTTTCAGCTAGATTTTGCCGTACAGTCCAATTCTTTCTTGAAAGAGTTTGGTTATATTTTGCTAACATTCCTTATTGAAATGTGTTATTGGTCTATTTCCCTTTTCTACCTTTTTAACATAAATCACAAAAAAATATCTTCGTCTCTCAATCCCAAATAACAGATAACCCATCTTTTTGTTTATCCTCTGATATCTAAGTAAAAAAAAATTATCAACACAATTTGACATGTAAAATAACAATGCATGAACCTAAGCATGAATATGTCAAATAAAAAATAAAAGTAAAGCTCATAATCAGTTCATAGATGTCAAAGACAGCTCCATCCATGATCACCAATTGTGTTATGTAGGCATAAAAAACAGACAATATCTGTGACAAATTTACATGGTTATTTTTTTTCTACATTCAAATTTGGTAATCGGTTGAGCGCTTATGTTTTTTCCATCATTGCTCTACCAAACATTTCACAAGAAATGTGAAATGTGCTCAGCAAATCGCATTCTGAAAGCCTCATCATAAAGAGAAATCAAACAACCAACGGGCCGACAAACATCCTAAGGATTAAAATCATGTAAATCATCTAAGCAAACCAAGCGATGCTTATCTGTTTGTGTCAGATTTCTTTCTTGTTTTAAAATTGGATAGATATGTGAGCATTGATTTTTAATTTTTCTGAAAAATAATGTTGGCCAAATTGCTTGTTCTTGCCTCCTCATCATTGTGGAGTAATATTTTTTGAGAGAAAAGTTGAAGATTATTTCTCTTTTTTGTAGTTTTCTTCTGCTGAGACTTTTATAAATAAAATTGTACATGCTTTGCTGCATATTTGAAGATTATATGATAGATAAGTTAGCAGCATCCTTACATGTTCTAATCAATCAGTAGAAGCAATGACATGAAATATATATGAGCATTGTTTATTTGTTCATTTCAGGCATATCGAAACACTAATGCGAACCCTCGGAATACATGCCAGATAAGATACAATAACCAATTTTATGTTTCTATCACGCTAGTCAATTCAGATCCTTGAGATAACAATTAGAGCTTAGTGAGATCTCTTAGCAAAAAAAAACTCCATCCATAATTATTGCTTTCCCAAATCGGATAAGCACTCGAACGTGTTCTCTAGCGACAAGTAGTATCCATGGGAAAACAACCTTGTCAATCTAAAATTGACAATTGTTGATCGGTTGAGCCTTTCGATAGTTATTTTCTATCATCGCTTTAAATAACATTTAAATATCATTCTCCATTTGATATTCGATTCGGCATATATCCTCAGTGAATGCATATGCATAGTAGGTACACAAAATTATGAAAGAAACAAATAAACAATGCTGAAATGTAGTACATTTTATAGTTTCTATTGTTTGATCATGCAAACTTCTAATGTATGGCAAAGCATATACAATTCTATTCTTGAAAGTCTCAATAAAAGAAAGGAAACAATGCTCAACATTCTCCCTCAAAATATTACTTCACAGTGAGGAGGTAAGAGCAAGCAATTCAGTCAGCATATATTGTCAGAAAAAAGTATCACTAGTGCTCACATATCTATCCAAACAAATCCAAAAAAATAGATTAGCATTGTTCATACATATTTCTTCTCATTGCTACTACTAATTGATCATAAGAGGTCAGGATGGTGTTAATTTATCTATCATACAAACTTCAAATGTGCAGCAAATTATATGCAATTCTATTTATAAAAAATTCAACAGAAGAAAGCTGCAAAAAAAAAAGAAATTGTACATAACATTCTCCCTAAAAAATATTATTCCACAATGAGAAGACCAAAACAAACAATTTGGTTAGCATAATTTGTTTGAAAAACTCAAAACCAATGCTCATATAACTATCCAATTAAAATAAACCAACAAAGAAAACCGAAACAAACAAATGAGCATTGCTCATATATAATCATCTCATTACTTCTGTTGATTCATCAGAACAGATAAGGATGCTACTAACTTATCTAACATGCATATTTTAAATATACAACAAATCTTCTACAATTCAATTTATAAAAATCTCAATTGTAGAGAGCTAAAAAAAGAAATAGTGCTCAAAATTTTGAGCAATTTGACCAGTATAATTTATCAGAAAAACTAAAAACAATTGCTCGTATAACTATCCAAACAGAATAAAACAACAAATATGTCTGAAACAAATAGATGAATTTTGCTCATATATATTTCACCACATTACTTCTGTTGATTGACAAGAACAGGTGAGGATGTTGTTAACTTATTTATCATAAAACTTTCAAATGCGTAGCAAATCATAGACAATTCTATTTATAAGTCTCAGATAAATTTAAAAAAAAGTTGTGTTCAACATTCTCTCTCCAAGATATTACTTCACACTGACCAAGAGGCAAGAGCAAGTAATTCGAGCAACATAACTTGTCAGAAAAACTAGTAACAAATGCTCACATATCTACCTAAATAAAATAAACCAACAAAGAAATTTGAAACAAACAGATGAGCGTTGCTCATATATTTCATCACATTGTTTTTTTTTTTATTGATGAAACAAGTAAGGATTCTGCTAAGTTATCTATTATACAAACTTCAATTGTGTAGCAAATCATATGTAATTCTACTTGTAAAAGTATTATATAAAGTAAAAAAAAATAAGCAGTGCTCAACATTCTCCCCTCACAATATTACTCCATACTGAAAAAGCAAAAGCAAACAATTCGACCAACATAATTTTTAGAAAAACTGAAAATCGATGCTCATATAACTATCCAAACAAAATAAAACAACAAAAAAATCTGAAATAAACAAGTGAGCATTGCTCATATATATTCATTGCTTCTACCGATGGATCAGAACAGGTAAAGATGTTGCTAACTAATTTATCTTACAAACCTCAAATTTGCATCAAAACATATGCAATACGCCTAGAATGCCAAAATTTTCACAGAAGAAACAAGAAATGCAGAGGTAGGCAGCAAATGAAGATTAGAAAAAAAAAATCATAGAGAAGAAAACTTCATCTGAAGTTTGCAGCAAGTTGTCGGCGTCGAATGGAGGAAGGGGAGCAGAACCGGGTTTCAGCCCTGATGATATGAGTAAGAAAGGAGTGACAAAGATATATGTGAGGATATGGAGTGAGATTACCAGAAATCCGAAAGGGCAGCAACATCAAATGCACTTCGCAATGGAGCTCCAGCCGCGGACTGCACCCTCCTTCCATTTCCGCGTTCAACTCGATGCGGCGCCTGACCGACGTAACGCTAGTAATAAAAAGGGAACCAAACAACACTTTTGCTTCTCCGAGGCATAGAAGCCACAAAAAATTCATAGCCATGGGGTCCCAAACGGGCGCTTAACTATGGTAGAAATATTTTACAATGTGATTTTGGAGATAATCAAGTAAAACTCACCAAATCACACAACAATTTTTTTATATAAGGGATCTTTCTCATCCTCACTTTTCTTCTAGCCTATTTTTCGTTAACTAGTTTCAAAGCCAGATATAAGCTTACGAGATGAATCCAATGGAAAATGTTTTACATGCTAGAAAGATGCAAATAAAAAAATGTCTTCCTTAAGAAAAGCTTTGTCTACATCTTTGGAATTAGAATTGAAATCTATGAAGTAAGATGATTAGGATAGCTTGGATAGATATGCATTAATAGTTGGACAGCTATCAATTAAGAACATTGCCTTCACATTAATATATGAAAACACCTTAAATAGTGATGATACCTATATTAGATACACAATAGAGCTACCAAAAACAAACAAGTTAATTTTTATGAAAATAAATATCTCAAAACGGCAAAAAGTGCCTCTATAGTAAAACATATCATCAAATTCAGTTTGATCACGTGTTAGTTGAGTTAATTCAACATTGCATATAGGGCAAGACTGAAACAGAAAGAGAGAGAGAGGGAGGGAGTAGTGAGAGAGATGTATATGGGTGGGGTTGAGGGAGACAACCATTGCCAAAGAGGAAGACATGCGAGAGGAGGGAGATTGAAAGTGAGAAAAATATAATTGATGGCTATAGTATAAGGTGCTAGGATGGATAGAAGAGTGGGCATAAAAATGGAAGAGGGAGGTCACAAAATGATTGGGAAAAAGAAATAAAAAAACAGAAAGCAGGGGTGATTCAAAGAAAGAGAGATAACATTGTGCGTAGATGAAATTGTTTAGGGAAAGCAAGCCACTAAAGTATTGGGAGTGGGCTTAAGTGTAAAGGATGTTGGCACTGGACACCAAGTAGAGAAACAAAAAACAAAAACAAAAACAAAAAACTTGGGATTTGGCTCGAGATAGCCATATGTAGACATAAGTTGACCAAAGGTGATTGCATGATGTGTTATTTATTGGTTTCTTATGATGTAAGCATGCATTTCATATGAGGATGGAACAATAACAGTACCGTATCAAGTTAGCTTCAAACCTAATCCGTGAAGCTAAAATATCTCCACCCACACTTCCGTTAAGTTATTTTGATGTGAAATAAAAATGAAAATAACAATAATTAAAATAATATCATATATAGTTTGACTTGGATGATAATTTGTTCGAGCTTAACTAGTAGTTAATTAATCCAATGCCTATAAATTAAAATTTTATATGGGTAAAGGATTAATTAAGCCAATTTAAAATTACGTTTCTTAATCAATGGTAAATTTGTGCTTTTAATCATTTATTTAATAAGGCAAAACTAAAAGGTCTGTTTCTAAAAAACTATATTTTCATAAAANCGGGGTTGTCTCGAATACCAGGTTGTCGTCCTCCAACCGCGTAGGACGGCCACGGACAGGAGCCGCCACCACGGCTGCCATTGGAACCAAAGAATAACTGCGCGGCGCGAGTATCGAAGGCGGGGTGGAGGGTAACGGAATTGGGTTTGGGATCGGGCACACTATAAACCCTTCAGAACAAGTCCCGTTTTTTACACCTTTATAGACCGGCTTCTTATTAGAAGCTCTCTGGGGGCTCCCTTCCTTTGCCCTAGTTCAAAACCATTGCTTGTAAATTCTTCGTTTTCTGACCGCGGGCAAGCAAGCTCCGGTGTCCCACGGTTCGCAAAAAAACAGCGGCACTCTATCCTTGGCTAACCTTGCTTCGCTCTCTCCTATCCCTAGATCGTCCCAGTCTTCCAGAGGTATCTACTTTTAGCTTATTGTGAGGAGAAAATGTTGGATTAACATATTTTGGATTTAAATTATGTCCTAGCCTTTTTTTTTTCTTTTTTGCTCAATCCACTTGAGACGAGAGAATTAATGCCATTTTTCCTTCTTTTTTTCTTTTTTGGAATGGGGGTGTATACGATCTGAGAGGAGGAAGAACAAATTTTGAGGAGAAGAAAATGTTGGATTCCTTCATTTCATCTAAGTTGCTCGTGCTTAACCCTTGAGCTTTGCAACGGTTCTTCAGTATTTTGAGTTGTATAACACTAAAATATGTTTTCCTTTTTTTTATTTTGTAATTTTGTGTCATTCTGCAATTTTGAGATGATTTTTTAGCATTAAATAGAACATATTATTAAACAGTGGAAGCACAATTTTTTTTTGGGTTGTATACCTGATTTGAATATTCAAAACAGTGGGCTATGAACCGTGGAAGTACTTTCTTTGGATTGTTTGACATATGTGTAATATGTTATTGATGTATTATGGAGATTTCTTTTTTATCTTCTCTAATTGTGGGCATTTAACTGACCACATATTTCATATATATTTTCATATCTTCCTTTTAACAAGTGAAATTCATATTTGAATGCTCACGATTTGTTTGATCACTTTACACATAAAGGTGACTGGTTTGTTTGGTCAATTTGCACACAATAAGTGCAATTATTCACTTTGTGCTTCTGGTTTAAATCCACAATTTAGTTTATTGTGCATAAAGGATGGAAGGGTTTTTGGAAAAATTCTATTCAGACATAAGATTTAGATTTCCCATTTTATTATATACATGTTCATTCAATTTGTAGGTTTTTCTTGAAAAATTGAAAAAACTCATCAACATGAAGATGCGGGGCTTCATTTCCTTAGCTAATATTACATATTATCTTTCTTTTGTTTGGCTGCATGAACAATGATGGTGGTTTTTTTATAAAATGTTGAGGACTTGCTAGTTATACATGAAAATAGTAGTTTTTAGGTGTTCCATATGTAATTACATAAAAAATTTGTGGTGAAGATATTTATTTTGTAGTTGGTTTACTTGCAAATTTGATGTAGTTGGTTTTCCGTACAAGAACTTACCAATTTCTTATATCACCCGTCAATTATTCAAAGTTTATAATGTTTTAATGCACAGTCCATTATCCTATTTATCATATAATAATTGAAATTATAGATGCAAGAACTAATGGGTAACATACGAGACACCACGTCATTTGCTATTTGGGAAAATGATACCAAAATGGTTTTTTGTGACATATGCTTGCATAAAATTGAGTTAGGAGATAGACCAACAACTCATTTTAGCAAAGAAGGTTGGCAAAACATTACAAAAAAAAATTTCAATAAAGAACAAGTAGATTGTATGATGGAACATAGTTAAAAAATAAATGTGACCAGTTTAAAAAAAGATTGAAAATTTTGGAAGAAACTCAAAAAATGATCAAAAAGACTTGGTTGAAATCCCATAAAGAACACCGTTGATGCGTCACCTGAGTTGTGGAAGGAGAAGTTTGAAATACGATAAATTGAACGGAATGTAAAATTATTTTATCTAAATTATTTTAGTGCATTTGTTGTGGTGACTTCTCTTCTTCATAGTATGAATGGCAGGTCGCACCAAATTTAAAAAAAATTATGTACCGTGGTATCAAAATTGAGCTAGAGAAGAAGTTCAATCTCATGTTTAGTTGCATTGTCGCAAAGGGTGGTAATTCATAAACTTTTCAAGAATCACAAGAGCAGAGAGATAGTCCAATTGAACCAACTCAAAGAGCGTCCCATAACATCCCTGAGCACAGTGAGTCCAGTCACGCCAAGACACCACCCTCTTTAAAAGCAAAGGTTGGTTACAAAAAAAAAATTGACTTGTTGATGTGGTTTTCATGTATGCGTTGTAAATATCTTTCAATACTACAATGCAAACACGACAGCGCAATTAGCAAATATGCAGATCAATCACAATAAAATCACTTCAGTATAAATAGTTTTATATTTTAAAATCTTTAAGTTGTCAAACCTAATAATTACTCAAGTATACGTATCACTCAAGTAATAAAGAACTCTAATAAAGTCTTAAGTATCGATCCCACAGGGAGATGAAAATTCTTATGATTAAAATGTAAAACACAATATTCAAACTATAAAAACTTAAGTAAGAAAAACAAATCTAAAGTGAATTTAATGAATGCTAAATGAAATGTAGCTAAGAGAACTAAGTTAACTAAACTATTTTCTAAACTTCAAAGTTAAATTTACTAATACTAAGTAAAGTTTTGTAACAAATAATTCAAATTTAAGAAAGCATCCTTCCCCTTTACAATGAGTTTAAGGATTGTGAAGTAATTAAAATCATTTAAAATTATATATATAATTGTATTATGTCAAATAGGAGCAATCCCATTCTTTACTACCTATCAAATGCATAAAGAACATTGACTAATCCAGAGTTTGATCCCTAAATCCGAGATTAGGTTGAGAGGATACTGGCTCCCACTCCAGAGCTCCCACTTCTCCCTCCCCTGAGGGCTAAAAATCTCGCTTTAGTTTCCAAGTAACTGGACCAAATTGAAGATTTTAAACCGTCACCCTAAAATCTCCAATTTTACGCCCATTGAAATATATTTCCCTATTTATTTGCACTCAACCCCATGAACTACATTCTCACCCATGAAATTAAATGCGACTCTTACTTGTTGTAGAAAGCATAGCCCTTTCGGATCTTATGTTTTTCAACAAATTTTAACATTTCAATTGGTCAGATCAAATAGTAAATTAAGATTAGAGTTCAAATAATCACAATTTATTGACATTTAAAACCTTTTACATCAATATTAATTCTTCATAAATCCATATCTCATTTTATGGAGAAGGATAAAGAAGACTACTCAGAATTCATGAGAAGGATACGACTAAACATGGATTATATATATAAAAATAAGTTTACAAAATAAAGAAAGGAAAGAATGCAACTTATCTCACACTCATTCTCAAGCAAATCCCTTGAAGTTCTCTTTAAGCACTTTCTCTTTTTACAATCACACTAAATTCTCTCTTAGAAATGCAATGAAGAAGAAATCTCTCACATTCTCTCTCCTCTTACAACTCTAGAAGAATATCCTCTCCAAAACCTAACTCTCCTCCAGGAGTTCACACGCCACTCTTCTCTCTATACTTCTTAATAAGGCCGCTAGCCTTATCTTTAAAGAAATTCATAATTCCCTCCTTTTTTCTCAAGTGGCACACCTCTTCTCATCAAGAGACAAGTCTCTTCCTCCAAAAGACATATCTCTTCATTCCAGAGCCTTTTCAAAGTATCTAGATGTATTAAAACACTCCATTGGGCATTTGAATTACTTGAAGCCTTCTAGAATCTCTCAAAAATAGTCAATAACTGCAACAATTCTTCTAAATTCATCTTTGGTGTCGCTTCTTTATAAAATGACACCTCTGGCACCAATTTGCTGAAAAACTGCTTTTTCACTCTAAATTTCTTTTTTTTGCTCATTTTTGCTCCAAATACCTAAAATCAATATACCTGCAACAAAACATAAAAATATCATTCATTAAAATGCAATATCACTAAATTTAAGCATAAAATGTATACACAAAATTTCACATTTTTTTAGTGTATCAGAATTCTCTAAACTTAAATATTACTTGTCCTCAAGTGACTCTTTTACTACTTAAAATTATGACTTACGATAAAGTTAACTTATAAACATTTATAATATGGTTTAATAAATGTAATAGTATAACTCAAGAAAAATTTTTAATAACTTAGGTCAAAACTAAAAGTATAAGAACACCTAGTAGTCAAGTCTAAGATTTCTGAATCTTTATTCATTTAAAGAAGAACTATAATTTGTTATAACAAAGATACTTAGAATGTCCATATGAAAAAGAATTTCATGAAAACTTTATTAGTAAGGATGTTAATATTCCAATACAAGTTTAGAAAATGTAAAAAAGCCTTTTTTCCTCAAGTTGATTGATCCCAATTTTTTTTTATGTAAGGATTTATGAAGTTGACACCATTACAGTGCCAAAAACTTGATCCTTGTATGAAAAGTAAGATGTGTAAAATATATATATATATAGGTAATTAATAATGAGATTCTATGCAAGTATACATATCATTATCAAGTAATAAAGGACTTTCTATTCAAGTCCTAAATATTGATCCCACAGGGAAGGTGTAAATTGACAATTATAAGTTTTACTAAGAAATTTACAGAAAATCAAACAAAATCATTATCACTAATTTTGAATGTTGAGATGTTATCAAAACTAAAGTACTTAACTATTAACAAAATAGAAATGCAAAGTTTAAAAAGTAAATACTAATCTACTAACTATGTTTATGTAATGAAAATTTCTTATAAGAAAAACATCCTTCCCACCACAATGAAGTTCTAGTAAAATGAGATGAGATAAATGTTTATAATATGTATCGTGCCAAATAGGAATAATTATAATTCTCTACCCTGATACAGTGCATAGAAGATCATTGTCTAATCCTAGGTTTAGTCCCTAAATCCATGGCTAGGCTAGGAGGATACCGACTCCCACTCCAGAACTCCCACTTCCCTTCACTTCAAAGCTAATTCTCGCTTTAGTTTTTAAACACTAAGACTAAATTGGGGATTTTAGTCTGTCACCCTAAAGACTCTCCAATTTTACACCCAACAAAGAATATTTCCCTATTTATTTGCACTTAATTCCATGAACAAATTTCTACTCCATGAAATCAAATGTGATCCTCACTCTGTTGTAGAACTCATACTCCATTTCTCGGATCAAATGTTTCACAACATATTTTAACAATTCAATTGGCCAAATCAAAATGTAAATTAAGTTCAGAGTTGAAAAATCATCACAATTTATTTTATATTTTAATATTGGCACATCATATTATCTTTTCATCTCACCATATCTCAGAGTAGGGAGAATGATAGAGAAAACTACTCAGATCTCATGAGAAAAACACAACAAAACACAAATTTCATATATAAAAGAAAGTTCATACAACACTAATAAACAAAAAAAACTTATCTGAAACTCTTTCTTAAAGCAAATCCGTTGTAGCCTTTCCTTAGAAATGCAGGAAGAAGATATCTCTCACTTTTCTCCTTCTCCAACACTCTTACAAAAAGTTTCACACTAAATCTCACCACACAAACTCTAAAATATAAAATAAAAATTACTAATGGACTCCAATATAATGGTGGAATGAAGATGGATTATGAAAAATGGCAAAAATGGAGCCTGGTGGAACATTTTGGAGTGAAAATGAGTCCATTTCCTGATGAAATTTGGCCCCAAATAAAGCCAAAGGTTGGTTATCCAAGAGTTGCCTGCAAAAACTCTTCAAAAATCATCCAAATACATCGAACCTTCTAGAAATGGGGGCTGAACAACCTTTGGCACCGTCGACACTGCCCTTAGCGCGGTCGATGCTGAGTACTTCTTCAAAAACGTCATTTTGACTCCAAATTCCATTTTTTTGTTTTATTTTTGCTTTAAGTCCTAAAAATCAACAACTTGCAAGAACATATCAAAATACATTTCATTAAGGTACAATATCACCAAAAATAAGAAATATGGGTCTAAAAATGCATATATTTTCAGTGTATCAAAATCCCCCAAACTTACATGTTATTTATCCTCAAGTAACTCCTCTACTACATAAACATATGACTTATGGTAAAGAATTTAACTTCTAGACTTCTATATTTAAGTTCTCTAAACATAATAGTATAACTTAAGAAAAATTCAAAACAACTCCAGTTAATACTAAAGGTGCTAGGATATTCAGTAATTAAGTCTAAGATTTCTGATCCTTTATTTCTTTCAAAAAAAAGTGCAATTTGTCATAATAAAGTTACTTAGAAAATTCATATGAAAAAGAACTTAATAAAACTTTATTAATCATTAAGCTAATACTCAAATAAAAAGTTTAGAAAATGTGTCCAAGGCTTTTTCCTTAAGTTGATATAAGTGAAGCTAATTTTTAATTAGGCATCTTCGCAAGCTTCTCCCCAAATCTTTTTTCTTTTTTCTTTACTTTTCAAAATCATTTTTAATCCTTTTTTTTCTTTTCTTTCTTCTTTTTTTTATGTATGTGAGGATTATTATATCTAGATTACTTTTATTTATTTTTAACTTCACTATCCTCTTCTTAAATTTAAAAACTTTTTACATTTATTCACTTAACAAATTTATATTAACTTAAAAATTACACAAATTTTAATTCTTTTCTTTCTACATGAATCTTTTAAGATTTTTAATACTCCAAAAATACAGATTCCTTTACTTAAAATAGAAAAACATAGTCTTATTCTCTTTTACCAAATATCTTAGTCTCTAGAATTAACCTTTATTATTGAAAATTTTTTACTTAAATTTACTATATTTTTAGAAAATAAATATAGTTATCCAAAGTTAACCCCTAATACCAAAGGTCATGTTAAATTTAATTTTTTTGAAAATATAGTTAAGTGAGGACAAGTAAAATTAAGTTCTCTCTTTTCTTTTTTTAAAATAATTTTTCTCTTCCCCAAACTTAAATTTTTTTTTTAAAGATTTACATGAAGAACTTTAAAAATAAAAGGGTGAAAGAAAGCATTAAATACATAAAAAAAATTTATACCTGTTGAAGATTATGATTTTTACAAATAAATTTTGAAATATTGCATGTGCTAATATGAAAAACTACAAGGCTTAAAACATTAAATTGCACATAATATATATAAAATTTGTTGAGAAAGAGTTAATTACAATACATATAACAAAGAGCTAAAACTAACCACAGAACTAAACTAAATTCTAAAAATGAAAATAATTTTATACATTACAGTTTCACATTACAACATAACAACAGAGTCTCAACAATATCACAAAACAAACAATACAATCACAAAGTACAACACAAACAAACAAACAAAAAGATCATCAGTCATCATCTTCTTCATCATTAACATCTAACTTCTGCAGCTGATATAGAGTATAAACAGGGTGAATAAGGAACTGAACTATATTATCAACCCTCAGGTATTTCACTAAAACATCATCATAAGCAGCATCATATTCAAATTTTTAGCGAATCAGATCATCTGTATGAGAATTTCTGGCTTCGATGCTCTGCATCCTATGATACATCCTCAAAATATCTCCCTGCTGAATCATCATCTGGTCCAATAACTCCATGTTACCGGGGTCACTTGAAGTAGGCTCACTAAAAGTAGGGGTCCTAAAGTAGAAGGAATATCAATGACCTTACTTCCAGATCTTCAATCAACATGGGACTCATCAGTCTTAATGTTTGCAAGCCCAATTGGTCTCTGAGGCTCAATTCTCTCCTCATCAGGTCTGAAATAAGCTCTTGCATGCTCACAAGTGTGTAAATGAGAGCAGGGTGCGCCAATCCACCAGTGGTCTCTCCCAGAGCAAATAGATCGAGTGTTCATATAAATGATAGAGCCTACATTTATATCCATCACTTGTTGAATATAGTAGTTCAGGATGGCTCTATCTTTGGTCACTTCACTATGATGATTAGTTGGAATCATCCTCCCAAAAATAAAATAATGCCAAGCCTTAGATACTACATTTAATATAGAAAGGGGAAAGTTGATTTTAACTCAATTCTTTACTTTCCAAGTCCCTTTCTCACCACTCAAAAAAGAAATAACCTCATATAAGGCCTCATTTACATCAGAGAATGAATGATACTGGCATCTATAAACATCTTCTAACTGATAAAACTCATTTTTTTTCTTGGAGTAAACTCCACCCTTTTTCCTTGAACAAAAACAAAATCATCAGAAGCCTCCGAAAAGTTGGCATAAAATTCCATAACTATCCCAGCTATCGCATCGACAGTAAAATAGCAGATTTTTTCCCATTGCCGAGCGATAATCAATTGTTCAACTTCTTCTCCTGGATTTTTGAAACGTTAATCCAGAACCACTTTCTTATTTTCTTGAAGATTATGAAATCGAGCACTAGCTTTAAAGCTAACAAACTTTTTCTCGCATATTCTATGTTTCTTTTGCTCTATCTAGTAGGAAATCTAGAAAAATTTGATAAAAATCCGAATAAATTCCAAAATTTTGAAAATCAAAATGTAAAGAACTTTAAACTTAAATCCACTAAGTAAAATTTTTTCACCAAAGCATTTTCTAAAAATCTCTCAAAAAAACCCAAAACTTTTGGATCTAGGCAATGTGAGAAAAATCTTCTAGAGAAAATGAAATTTGAAGTTCCTTTGCCTCTAAATCGCCTCAAATCCGCCCAAAATCAAGCCCTAGGTGTGAAAACCGAAGGTTGAAGGTGACTTTAGGGGTAAAAATGGAGGTTTGTTGTGGAAATTGTGAAATGAACGGGTTATTACAACTCTTGGGTCGAAGGCGCCGTCGGCTCCCATGTCAGCATCGTCGGCGCTGAAGGCCCAAAATTCACTATTTGATTTTTTCAAATTTTCAATTTCCTTTTAATTTACTCCAATGTTTTTTTAGTATTTTTAAACATAAATTTTTATCTAACAATAATTCACAAATAAACATTCACAAACAATCATTTTCACAAACAACAACAAACTAACTTTTATATATGAAAATACAATTTTTACAAACACATTTCACAAATCACACATTCACACCTATTAAGCAAACTAATTATAAATCAATGTCAAAATCAAGCCACAACACGAAACACTGACACAAAACTATACACATAATCAAAGTTCAAAATTCTAAAGCAAAAACAAGCCAAACCAAATCAAATCAAATCCACACAATGACATCAAATACATAAATATTCTTAAGCAAGTAGAGAATCCAAAGTCTTCAGCCATTCTGCTTCATCTTCAGTGCTTTAAAATCCTCTAATATCTCCCATGGATTGGTAAGGAAGATATAGGTTGTAGAAGGATCGGTACGAGAATTGATCTATCAAATTTTATTCGATCCACCCATTTTATTTAAATATCCGAACTAATCCTGCTTCAAAAGTTCCAGTATGATCAAAATTTTCTTTCATTCTCCAATCAAGGTGATAAAAAATGTACTTAAGATCTCCCACTGCATTCATAATACTCTGAAGTTCCCATTCAATTTTCTTCAATTTCTTCTTCAAAGCAATCGACTTCTTACTATTAGTGGTATTAATGAAGTTGAAGCATGTGAAGGATGATCCATAATAGCATTTAGTGCTTCATTTCTATTACAAACATACTGATCATCAATAAGGATCATGGGCTCCAATAATAGTAAAACTTTTTTCCAACATTCATATGGCACTTGGGATTGATTGCAAATCAGAAAAATTGTAGAAGGATGCCCAAGTCCATAAATTGAATTATTCATAATGATACCCATAACAGATTTAAATATGATTGATCCTATATAAATAGATTTTTCCAGTTTTATACAATAGTTTAAAATAGCACTTTCCTTGGTGACTCTACTAATCTTCATAGTAGGGAGTAATTTTGCACAAATAAAGAAATGTCACTGTTTTAAATTTAGACTAAGTGATGAAGTAGGAGAACTAATATATCCTTCTTCTCGTACTTCCCACATATCACTTTCATCTGTCAGAAAATTATAAACATCTTGCATCAAATCTCGCATAGGAATGATATTTGTCTAATTATATATTGGAACATTTTCTATCATATACAATTCATTAATCCCGCAGGAGTAAATGGTATAGCCTTACCTCATACGAAGACAACTCCATAGGTAATTCCATGTAGATTTTCATAGAACTCCTTCACTTCAGGCACAACAACCACAGTGGTAGTGTAACACAGAACTTCCCATTGCCTTTGCAAAATGATCTTGTCAACTGGAGCACTTGGATTTATTAATCCATGATTAACAAATCCTCTCTCCTTGAAATCTCTTCTTCATAATAACTATATTGTATAATCTCTACGCATCAAAACTAATAAACTTTCATCTATTGAAAACTCCATACCTTGAAGTACTTCTGGAATTAGAAGCCATGGAATCCAAAAATAGCAAGTTTCTAGGCATCATAGGAAGTTCTTAGGACTTTAAAAACACCTCCCAATGGTTATTATGGAGCGAAATCCCGCAAAAGTCCACCAAAAGTTGTTTGAACCATCAAACCACTCTCGGTGTCGTTCGCGCTCCCAATTAGCACTGCCGACACTGAGGTCCGTTTTCTTGGGCGTCGTCGGTGCCAATTCTGACGCCGTTAGCGCCAGTGGCCAAAATTTTGCGACTTTCATTTTTCATTCAACTTAATTCCAACTTTTTCTCAAATACCAATATTTGACTTAATTTATAATAAATATAATTGTGTAGGATTATTATATACTAATTTATGAGACACTTATAAAAAAAAAAGTAATACATAGACATATGTGTATGGGTTGCCTCCCACAAAGCGCTTGGTTTAACATCGTCAGCCCGACACACCATTTGCTTAGTTGGGTTGATTTAACATTAAAACTTCTTTAAATTGAGGTATGTTCTCTTCATAAAAATGTTTCAGATGATGCTCATTAACTTTAAATACCTTTCCAATGTTAGAATCTTTAATAACAACAGTTCTATAATGATAAACTTTAATCACTTTAAATAGTCATAACCATCTGAATTTCAGTTTTCCAGGAAACAATCTCAATCTTATATTATATAATAGAACTTCTTGTCCAAGTTCAAATTTCTTCTGAATAATCTTTTGATCATGCCATATTTTCATTTTTTTCTTTATAAATTTTTGCATTATCATATGCTTCATTTCTTATTTCCTCTAGTTCATTGAGTTGCAATAATCTTTTCTCACCAGCATCTTTTAGATTAAAACTAAATTCCTTAATAGCCCAAAATGCTTTATGCTCTAATTCTACTAGTAAGTGACATGTTTTTTCCAAATATCAGTCTGTATGGGGACATTCCTATAGGAGTCTTAAAAGAAGTTCTATATGCCCATAATCCAGTATCTAGTATAGGAGACCAATCCAATTTATAAGGATTTATAGCTTTTTCTAAAATACATTTAATTTCACGATTTGATATCTCTGCTAGACCGCCAGTCTGAGGATGATAACTAGTAGAGAATCTATGCATAATATCATATTTCTTAATTAATTTTTTGATTCTCTTATTCCTAAAATGAGATCCTCCATCAGAATAATTACTCTTAGCATTCCATATCTTGTAAAAATATTTTTAATTAAAAATTTAGAAACACTCGGAGCATCACATCTGGGTACAACAATAGCTTCAATCCATTTGGACATGTAATAAACAATAAGTAATATATTTAAGTTTCCAAATGAAGGGATAAATGATCCCATAAAATCTAATCCACACACATCTAAAATTTCAAGCTTCTAATGTGTAATTTAGAGGCATTTCATTTCTTCTAGAAATATTTCCTACTCGTTGACATCTATCACACATTTTAATATGTTCATTAACATTTCTAAAAATAGTAGGCCAATAAATTCAGTGTGCAAAATCTTATATGCAGTTCTACTTATTCCAAAATGTCCTCTAAATTCAGAATTATGGCATCTTTCAATTATCTGTTGAGTTTCTTCATAAGACACACATCTTCTAACAATTAGATCTTTACTTTGTTTATATAAATATGACTCATCCCAAAAATAGTCTTTAGAATCATATATAAATTTCCTTAATTATGAATTTTTCATATCATGTGGTAGAATATCACTTACAATATAATTTACTATATCAGCATACCACGGTACATCCATTTCATCAATATTATATAACTGTTCATCAGGGAAATTTTCTAAAATTTCATTTGTAAAATTAGTTACTATTTCTATTTCTATCCTAGACAAATGATCAGCTGTTTGATTATCATTTTCCTTTTTATCAATCACGGTAAATCAAACTCTTGTAATAGAAGTATCCATCTCATTAATCTTGGTTTAACATTTTTCTTTTGAATTAAGTATTTAATAGCAAAATGATCTGTATGCACTATACATTTAGTTTCAATTAAATAAGATCTAAATTTAATAACTCTGTATGCACTATACATGTAGTATAATTTGAATTATTTAGAGTAAATAGCTAATAACTCTCTTTCAGTAGTAGTATAATTAATTTGAGCATTTTTTAGAGTTTTAATAACGATATAATAACTTTAAAAACTTTATCGTGCCTTTGTCCTAATACAACTCCAATAGCATAATCACTAGCGTCGCACCTTATTTCAAATGATTTTCCCAGTCAGGTGGTACTATTATAGGTGCAGTGACTAATTTTTTCTTTAATAATTCAAATGCTTTTATGTCATTTTTCATCAAAATCAAATTTCTTATCTTTTTCTAAAAGTTGGCATAGCGGCTTAGTTATTTTTGAAAATTTTTTTATGTAGTGCCTGTAAAAACCAGCATATCCTAGAAAACTTCTCGCCCCTTTAACATTAGTAGGTGGTGGTTATTTTTCTATAACTTTGATTTTTGCAAGATCTACCTCCATGCCTTTTTCAAAAATTTTATGCCTAAGCACAATACCTCCTGTAACCATAAATTGACATTTTTCCTAATTTAATACTAGGTTGACTTTTTCACATACTTCCAGAACTTTTTTTAAATTACTAAGACATAACTCAAACGAAGTCCCAAATACAGAAAAATCATCCATATACACTTCCATTCCATGTTCTATAAGATTGCTAAAAGTTGACATCTTGCATCTTTGAAATGTTGCAGGTGCATTGCATTGTCCAAATAACATTCTACCAAAAGCAAATGTTCCATATGAGCTTGTAAATGTTGTTTTCTCTAGATCCTCTGGAGCAATTGAAATTTGATGATAATCGATATATCCATCTAAAAAGAAATAATATTTATTCCCACCCAATCTAACCAACATTTGGTCTAGAAAGGGTAAAAGAAAGTGATCTTTTTTTGTGGCCATATTTAACTTTCTATAGTCAATACAAATTTACCAACCCGTAACTTGTCTTATTGATATTAATTCATTTTTCTCATTTTCTTCAAAAGTCACTTCTTCTTTCTTTGGAACACATTGAATTGGGCTTACCCAAGCACTATATGAAATATGATATATAATTCCAACATCTAACCATTTTAAATTCTCTTTTTTAACATCTTCTTTCATTATTGGGTTTAATCCTCTGAGGATCAGCTTTAGGTTCATATTATTCATCTAATAAAATTTTGTGCATACAAATTGACGGACTAATTCATTTAATATCTGCTAAAATCCATTCAAAAGCCTTTTTATACTTGTTCAACATTTCTATCAACTTTTGTTCTTGAATTTTAGTTAACTCAAAAGATTTAATAACAGACAATGTAGATGACTCTCCTAAAAATACATATTTTAAATGGGCAGGTAAAATCTTCAATTCAAGTTCAGGTGGTTTAATACTTGAAGGAATAAGATTTTTACTATCGTTTTCCAACAAATATAACGTTTCAAATTTTCCTTGAATATAATCTAAATCTTCTCCTTTTATTTCGTCTTCGTTTTCAAAAAAATTTCTTTGCTTTAATTTATCTTCATACTTATTCTTAAACTGTTCATTATTCAGATACTCAGCTACTTCCATCCTGAAACATTCATTATCTTTTTCTATTACAAGATATTTCATAGCTTTTGCTATATTAAATTTTACTTCTTGATCATTAACTCGCATTATTAATTCTCCTTTTTCCATCTATTACAGCTCTTCCTGTTGCAAGAAATGGTCTCCCTAAAATAATAGAAATCTCTTTATCTTTCTCCATATCCAATACTATAAAGTCTACAAGGAAAATAAATTTATCCACTTTTACTAGTACATCCTCTATAACTCCTTTTGGATAAGTTACTGATCGATCAGCTAACTGAATAGTTACAATAGTAGGGAAAATTTCTCTCAAATCTAAACATTTAAAGATTGATAAGGGCATAAGATTGATACTCGCTCCTATATCACCTAAAGCTTTTCCATAAAACTTTTTATCAATTGTACAAGGTATAGTAAAACTACTAAGATCTTTTAATTTTTCAGAAAGCTTTTTCTGGATAACAGCACTACACTCTTCACCAAGTGCAACAGTAATCTGTAAACTTCCTTTTCTTATTTAGTACATCCTTCATAAATTTCACATAACTTGGCATTTATTCCAAAGCTTCAACAAAAAGAATATTTATCGTTAATTTCTTAAGGATTTCCAAAAATGTTGTAAATTGTTTATCTTTCTTTTTCTGCTTCAGCCTTTAAGAAAACGGAGGTAATGGTTTTTCTAAAGGAACATGTGTTTGTTCATTTTCATGTTGATCATTTTCCATTTCTTCCTTCTCTTTATAAACATCAGTTTCTCTTGGGATCCTTGTTTTTATTTTTTTTCCACTTCGTAATTGAATAGCTTAATTTGCTCTTTATTTTGATCTTTTGGATTAACTTCCACAGTACTCGAAAGAATTCCAGAAGGTCTGTTACTAAATGTAGTAGCAATATGTTCTAATTGATTTTCATTATTTCTAATAGCAGACCCTTAATTTTTTATTTGATTTCCCGTATTCAACATCACTTCTTCCATCGTTAACTTCTTTTCCTTAACTTGTGGGTTGGGATTAGAGTTAAATCATAGAGGATAATAAAGTCAAAAATTAGGATTTTCTTGATTGTTATGATTTCGAGATGGATTTACGAGATTGTTATAATTATTCCAACTAAAATTAGGGTGATTTTTCCATCCAGGGTTAAAATTGTTAGAATAGGGGTTATTATTTTGATTATTTATAACATTTAAAGTTTCATAAGATGGTTGAGTATCAATAATTTGTCCTAGTGAATTTTCCTCTAATACTGGGGGTACTTGAGAATAGTTCACTCCTATTTGACAATCTTTTTAGAAATACAAGCAATTTGAGATGTCAAAATAGACATTGCATCAAAATCATAAATACTGGCCGCTCCCTTAGGATTTACCCTTTCAGAGGGCCATTGAAAATTATTAGTAGCCATACCTTCACATAAAGAATATGCTTCATCAAAAGGTTTTGACATTAATGATCCACCCGCAGCAGCATCTATAATATATCTTAGTGATCCTACTAATCTAATGTAAAAGGTTTGAATTATTAACCAATCTAGCAAAACATGCTGTGGACATTTTCTAAGAAGATCTTTAAATCTTTCCCAAACTTCATATATCAATTCCCCTTCAAACTGATAAAAAGATGTAATATCATTTCTAAGTTTAGTAGTTTTCGAGAGTGGAAAATATTTAGCCAAGAATTTTTTAGATAGTTCTCCTCAAGTTCAAATAGATCTAGGTGCTAATGAATTTAACCAAGCCTTGGTTTTATCCCTTAATGAAAAAAGGAAAAAGTCTAAGCCTAACAACATCATTAGACACTCCGTCATATTTAAATGTAAAACAAATCTCAAGAAAACTAGCAAGATGTGAGTTAGGATCTTTAGTAGGTGATCCTCCAAACTATTTATTTTGTACCATTTGGATATTAACAAGTTTAAACTCAAATGAATTAGCAGCAACATGAGGATTTTGAATAGTCAAGTGAAGTTCATCTGTTGCCGGATTCACATAATCTTTTAAAGGTCTTTATCGATTCTCATTTATTGGATTTTCTAAGTTATTTGCCACTTCTTTTAAATTTTTAAGTTCTCTTTGTTGTTTTCAAATAACTCTAAATCGTCAGGTACTAATTCTTCAGATCCAATATTTCACATAAACAAATAAAGTAAAGCCAAGTAAAATTCTTTTTTTAAAAAACACTCTTAAATAAATTTCTTTTTGGATTTTGATTCTTTTATATTTTTTTATTTTTATATATTTTTATACTTTATATATTTTCTCTAACTTTTCTAATTTATCAAAACTATTTAAATTACCTAAATTTAACTGTTACCTTTCCCATGTAATGACGCCAAAAACTTGATCCCAATTTTTCTTTATGTAAGGATTTATGAAGTTGACACCACTATAGTGCCAAAAAATTGATCATTGTTTGAAAAGTAAGTTGTGTAAAAGATATAATTATAGACAGTTAATAATGAGATTCTACGTAAGTATACATATTGTTATCAAGTAATGAAGGACTTTCTTTTTAAACCCCAAATATCAATCCTACAGGGAAGGTGTAAATTGTCAATGCTAAGTTTTACTAGGAAATTTACAGAAAATCAAACGAAATCACTGTCACTAATTTTGAATAGTGAGATGTTATCAAAACTAAAGTGTTTAACTCTTAGCAAAACAAAAATGTAAAGTTTAAAAAGTAAATACTAATCTACTAACTATGTTTAAGTAATGAAGATTTCTTATGTGAAAAAAACATCTTTCCCACTACAATGAGGTTTTGGTGAAATGAGATGAGATAAATGTTTATAATATGTATTGGGCCAAATAGGACCAATTATAATTCTCTACACTGATACAGTGCATAGAAAATCATTGGCTAATCCTAGGTTTAGTCCTTAAATCTGTGGCTAGGCTAGGAGGATACCCTCTCCCACTCCAGAGCTCCCACTTCCTTTCACCTGAAGGCTAACTCTCGCTTTAATTTTTAAACACTAAGACCAATTTGGGGATTTCAGTCTGTCACCCTAAAGATTCTCCAATTCTACACCCAACAAATAATATTTTTCTATTTCTTTGCACTTAATTCCATGAATGAATTTCTCCTCTAAGAAATCAAATGTGATGCTCACTCTGTTGTAGAACTCATACTCCATTTCCGACGTCGACTCCCAAGCCAGCGTCGTCGACCCTAAAGGACCAAAATTCGCTATTTGATTTTTTCAAAATTTCAATTTCCTACTAATTTACTCCAATGTTTTTTTAGTGTTTTTAAACATAAATTTTTATCTAACAATAATTCACAAATAAACATTCACAAACAATCATTTTCACAAACAACAATAAACTAACTTTTATATATGAAAATACAATTTTTACAAACACATTTCACAAATCACACATTCACACCTATTAAGAAAACTAATTATAAATCAACGTCAAAATCAAGACACAACACTAAACACTGACACAAAACTATACACATAATCAAAGTTCAAAATTCTAAAGCAAAAATAAACCAAACCAAATCAAATCAAATCCACACAATGACATCAAATACATAAATATTCTTAAGCAAGTAGAGAATCCAAAGTCTTCAGCCATTCTGCTTCATCTTCAGTGTTTTAAAATCCTCTAATATCTCCCATGGATTGGTAAGAAACATATAGGTTGTAGAAGGATCGGTACGAGAATTGATCTATCGAATTTTCTTTGCTCCACCCATTTTATTTAAACATCCGAACTAATCCTACATCAAAATTTCTAGTATGATCAAAATTTTCTTTCATTCTCCAATCAAGGTGATAAAAAATGTACTTAAGATCTCCCACTGCATTCATAATACTCTGAAGTTCCCATTCAATTTGCTTCAATTTCTTCTTCAAAGCAATCAACTTCTTACTATTAGTGGTATTAATGAAGTTCAAGCATGTGAAGGATGATCCATAATAGCATTTAGTGCTTCATTTCCATTAACAACATACTGATCATCAATAAGGAACATGGGCTCCAATGATAGTAAAACTTTTTCCCAACATTCATATGGCACTTGAGATTGATTGCAAATTAGAAAAATTGTAGAAGGATGCCCAAGTTCATAAATTGAATTATTCATAATGATACCCATAACAGATTTAAATATGATTGATCCTATATCAATAGGTTTTTTCATTTGAATACTATAGTTTAAAATAACACTTTCTTTAGTGACTCTACTAATCTTCATAGTAGGGAGTAATTTTGCACAAAAAAAGAAATGCTATTGCTTTAAAATTAGATTAAGTGATGAAGTAGGAGAACTAATATATCCTTCTTCTCGTACTTCCCACATGTCAGTTTCATTTGTCAGAAAATTATAAACATCTTGCATCAAATCTCGCGTAGGAATGATATTTGTATAATTATAGATTGGAACATTTTCTATCATATACAATTCATTAATCCTCGCAGGAGTAAATGGTATAGCTTTACCTCGTACGAAGACAACTCCTTAGGTAATTCCATGTAGATTTGCATAGAACTCCTTCACTTCAGGCACAACAACCACAATGGTAGTGTAACACAGAACTTCACATTACCTTTGCAAAATGATCTTGTCAACTGGAGCACTTGGATTTATTAATCCATGATTAACAAATCCTCTCTCCTTGAAATCTCTTCTTTGTAATAACTTTATTGTATATTCTCTACGCATCAAAACTAATAAACTTTCATCTATTGAAAACTCCATACTTTGAAGTATTTCTGGAATTAGAAGCCATGGAATCAAAAAATAGCAAGTTTCTAGGCATCATAGGAAGTTCTCAGGACTTTAAAAACACCTCCCAACGGTTATTATGGAGCAAAATCCTACCAAAGTCCACCAAAAGTTGTTTGAATCGTCAAACCACTCTCGGTGCCGTTGGTGCTCCCAATTAGCACTGCCGACACTGAGGTCCGTTTTCTTGGGCATCGTCGGTGCCCATTCTGGCGCCGTTAGCGCTAGTGGCCAAAACTTTGCGAGTTTCATTTTTTTTTCAATTTATGTCCAGCTTTTGCTCCAATACCAATATTTGACTTAATTTATAATAAATGCAATTGTGTAGGATTATTATAAACTAATTAATAAGACACTTATAAGAAAAATAGTAATACATAAACATATATGTATGAGTTGCCTCCCACAAAGCGCTTGGTTTAACGTCGTCAGCCCGACACACCATTTGTTTAGTTGGGTTGATTTAACATTAAAACTTCTTTAAATTGAGGCATGTTCCCTTCATAATAATGTTTCAGACGATGCCCATTAACTTTAAATACCTTTCCAATGTTAGAATATTTAATAACAACACTTCTATAATGATAGACTTTAATCACTTTAAATGGTCATAACCATCTGGATTTCAGTTTTCCTGGAAAGAATCTCAATCTTATATTATATAATAGAACTTCTTGTCCAAGTTCAAATTTCTTCTGAATAATCTTTTGATCATGCCATATTTTCATTTTTTCTTTATAGATTTTTACATTGTCATATGCTTCATTTCTTATTTCTTCTAGTTTTTGAGTTGCAATAATCTTTTCTCACCAGCATCTTTTAGATTAAAATTAAATTCCTTAATAGCACTCTTTATAGATTTTTGCATTATTATATGCTTCATTTCTAATCTCCTTAAGTTCATTGAGCTAAGATTTTTGCATTATCATATGCTTCATTTCTGATCTCCTCAAGTTCATTGAGTTGTAATAAATTAGATTTTCGCATTATCATATGCTTCATTTCTAATCTCCTCAAGTTCATTGAGTTGCAAAACATTCTCACCAGCATCTTTTAGATTAAAATTAAATTCCTTAATAGCCCAAAATGCTTTATGCTCTATCTCTACAAGTAAGTGGCATGTTTTTCCAAATATCAGTCTGTATGGGGATATTCCTATAGGAGTCTTAAAAGAAGTTCTATATGCCCATAATGCAGTATCTAGTATAGGAGACCAATCTAATTTATAAGGATTTATAGATTTTTCTAAAATACATTTAATTTCACGATTTGATATCTCTGCTAGACCGCTAGTCTGAGGATGATAACCAGTAGAGAATCTACGCATAATATCATATTTCTTAATAAATTTTTTGATTCTCTTATTCCTAAAATGAGATCCTCCATCAGTAATAATTACTCTCAGTATTCCATATCTTATAAAAATACTTTTAATTAAAAATTTAGAAGCACTCCGAGCATCACATATGGGTACAAAAATAACTTCAATCCATTTGGACATATAATAAATAATAAGTAATATATATAAGTTTCTAAATGAAGGGATAAATAATCCCATAAAATCTAATCCCCACACATCTAAAATTTCATGTTCCAATGTGTAATTTAGAGGCATTTCATTTCTTCTAGAAATATTTCCTACTCGTTGACATCTATCGCACATTTTAATATATTCATTAACATTTTTAAAAATAGTAGGCCAATAAAATTCAGTGTGCAAAATCTTATATGCAGTTCTATTTATTCTAAAATATCCTCCAAATTCAGAATTATGTCATCTTTCAATTATCTGTTGAGTTTCATCATAAGACACACATCTTCTAACAATTAGATCTTTACATTGTTTATATAAATATGACTCATCCCAAAAATAGTCTTTAGAATCATATATAAATTTCCTTAATTATGAATTTTTCATATCAGGTGGTAAAATTTTACTTACAATATAATTTACTATATCAGCATACCATGGTACATCCATTTCATCAATATTATATAACTGTTCATCAGGGAAATTTTTTAAATTTCATTTGCAAAATTAGTTAATATTTCTATTTTTATCCTAGACAAATGATCAGCTGTTTGATTATCATTTCCCTTTTTATCAATCATGGTAAATCAAACTCTTGTAAATAGAAGTATCCATCTCATTAATATTGGTTTAACATCTTTCTTTTGAACTAAGTATTTAATAGCAGAATGATCTGTATGCACTATACATTTAGTTTCAATTAAATAAGGTCTAAATTTATTAAAGGCATAAACAATAACTAATAAATCTCTTTCAGTAATAGTATAATTAATTTGAGCATCATTTAGAGTCTTACTGAAATAGCTAATAACTCTCTTTCAGTAGTAGTATAATTAATTTGAGCATTTTTTAGAGTTTTAATAACGATATAATAACTTTAAAAACTTTATCGTGCCTTTGTCCTAATACAACTCCAATAGCATAATCACTAGCGTCGCACGTTATTTCAAATGATTTTTCGAGTCAGGTGGCACTATTATGGGTGCAGTGACTATTTTTTTCTTTAATAATTCAAATGCTTTTATGCATTCCTCATCAAAATTAAATTTCTTATCTTTTTCTAAAAGTTGGCATAGCGGCTTAGTTATTTTTGAAAATTTTTTTATGTAGTGCCTGTAAAAACCAGCATATCCTAGAAAACTTCTCGCCCCTTTAACATTAGTAGGTGGTGGTTATTTTTCTATAACTTGGATTTTTGCAGGATCTACTTCCATGCCTTTTTCAGAAATTTTATGCCTAAGCACAATACCTCCTGTAACCATAAATTGACATTTTTCCCAAATTAATACTAGGTTGACTTTTTCACATACTTCCAGAACTTTTTTTAAATTACTAAGACATAACTCAAACGAAGTCCCAAATACAGAAAAATCATCCATATACACTTACATTCCATGTTCTATAAAATTGCTAAAAATTGATATCTTGCATCTTTGAAATGTTGCAGGTGCATTGCATAGTCCAAATAACATTCTACGGAAAAGCAAATGTTCCATATGGGCTTGTAAATGTTGTTTTCTCTTGATCCTCTAGAGCAATTGAAATTTGATGATAACCGGTATATCCATCTAAAAAGTAATAATATTTATTCCCAGCCAATCTATCCAACATTTGGTCTAGAAAGGGTAAAAGAAAGTGATCTTTTTTGGTGGCCATATTTAACTTTCTATAGTCAATACAAATTTACCAACCAGTAACTTGTCTTATTAATATTAATTCATTTTTGTCATTTTCTTCAAAAGTCACTTCTTCTTTCTTTGGAACACAGTGAATTGGGCTTACCCAAGCACTATATGAAATATGATATATAATTCCAACATCTAACCATTTTAAATTCTCTTTTTTAACATCTTCTTTCATTATTGGGTTTAATCTTCTCTGAGGATCAGCTTTAGGTTCATATTATTCATCTAATAAAATTCTGTGCATACAAATTGAAGGACTACTTCATTTAATATCTGCTAATATCCATTCAAAAGCCTTTTTATACTTGTTCAACATTTCTATCAACTTTTGTTCTGAATTTCAGTTAACTCAAAAGATATAATAATAGACAATGTAGATGGCTCTCCTAAAAATACATACTTTAAATGGACAGGTAATTCTTTAATTCAAGTTCAGGTGGTTTAATACTTGAAGGAATAAGATTTCTACTATTGTTTTCCAACAAATATAACTTTTCAAATTTGCCCTGAATATAATCTAAATCTTCTCCTTTTATTTCATCTTCATTTCAAAAAATTTTCTTTGCTTTAATTTATCTTCATACGCATTCTTAAACTGTTCATTATTCAGATAATCAGCTACTTCCATCCTGAAACAGTCGTTATCTTTTTCTATTACAAAATATTTCATAGCTTTTGCTGTATTAAATTTTACTTCTTGATCATTAACTCTCATTATTAATTCTCCTTTTTTTCACATCTATTACAGCTCTTCCTGTTGCAAGAAATGGTCTCTCTAAAATAATAGGAATCTCTTTATCTTTCTCCATATCCAATACTATAAAGTCTACAAGGAAAATAAATTTACCCACTTTTACTAGTACATCCTCTATAACTCCTTTTGAATAAGTTATTGATCGATCAACTAACTGAATAGTTACAATAGTAGGGGAAATTTCTCTCAAATCTAAACGTTTAAAGATCGATAAAGGCATAGGATTGATACTCGCTCCTATATCACATAAAGCTTTTCCATAAAACTTTTCATCAATTGTACAAGGTATAGTAAAACTACTAGGATCTTTTAATTTTTCAGGAAGCTTTTTCTGGATAATAGCACTACACTCTTCACCAAGTGCAACAATATCATGATCTGTAAACTTCCTTTTCTTATTTAGTACATCCTTCATAAATTTCACATAACTTGACATTTGTTCCAAAGCTTCAACAAAAGGAATATTTATCGTTAATTTCTTAAGGATTTCCAAAAAAATTGTAAATTGTTTATCTTTCTTTTTCTGCTTCAGCCTTTAAGGAAATAAAGGTAATTGTTTTTCTAAAGGAACCTGTGTTTGTTCATTTTCATGTTGATTATTTTCCATTTCTTCCTTCTCTTTATCAACATCAGTTTCTCTTTGGATCCTTGTTTCAACTTGTTTTCCACTTCGTAAATGAATAGCTTTAATTTTCTCTTTATTTTGATCTTTTGGATTAACTTCCACAGTACTCGAAAAAATTCCAGAAGGTCTGTTACTAAGTGTAGTAGCAATATGTCCTAATTGATTTTCATTATTTCTAATAACAGCCCCTTAATTTTGTATTTGATTTCCCATATTCAACATCACTTCTTCCATCGCAACTTCTTTTCCTTAACTTGTGGGTTGGGATTAGAGTTAAATCCTAGAGGATAATAAAGTCAAAAATTAGGATTTTCTTGATTGTTAAGATTTTGAGATGGATTCACGGGATTGTTATAATTATTCCAACTAAAATTAGGGTGATTTTTCCATTCAGGGTTAAAATTGTTAGAATAGGGATTGTTATTTTGATTATTTATAATGTTTAAAGTTTCATAAGATGGTTGAGTATCAATAATCTGTCCTAGTGAATTTTCTTCTAATACTGGGGGTATTTGAGAATAGCTCACTCTTATTTGACAATCTTTTAGAAATACAAGCAGTTTGAGATGTCAAAATAGACATTGCATCAAAATCATGAATAATGGCTACTCTCTTAGGATTTACCCTTTCAGAGGGCCATTGAAAATTATTAGTAGCCATATCTTCACATAAAGAATATGCTTCATCAAAAAGTTTTGACATTAATGATCCACCCACAGCAGCATCCATAATAGATCTTAGTGATCCTACTAATCCAATGTAAAAGGCTTGAATTATTAACCAATCTAGCAAAACATGGTGTGGACATTTTTTAAGAAGATCTTTAAATCTTTCCCAAACTTCATATATCAATTCCCCTTCAAACTGACAAAAAGATGTAATATCATTTCTAAGTTTAGCAGTTTTCGAGAGTGGAAAATATTTAGCCAATAAATTTTGAGATAGTTCTCCTCAAGTTCAAATAGATCCAGGTGCTAATGAAGTAAACCAAGCCTTGACCTTATCCCTTAATGAAAAAGGAAAAAGTCTAAGCCTAACAACATCATTAGACACTCCGTTATATTTAAATGTAGCACAAATCTCAGGAAAACTAGCAAGATTTATGTTAGGATCTTTAGTAGGTGATCCTCCAAACTGATTATTTTGTATCATTTGGATAATAAAATGTTTAAACTCAAATGAATTAGCAGCAACATGAGGATTTTAAATAGTCAAGTTAAGTTCATCTGCTGTCGGATTCACATAATCTTTAAAGGTCTTTATCGATTCTCATTTAATGGATTTTCTAAGTTATTTGACATTCCTTTTAAATTTTTAATTTCTCTTTGTTATTTTCAAATAAATCTAAATTGTAAGGTACTAATTCTTCAGATCCAATATTTCACATAAACAAATAAAGTAAAGCCAAGTAAAATTCTTTTTTTTTAAAAAAAACACTTAAATAAATTTCTTTTTGGATTTTTAATTCTTTTATATTTTTTTATTTTTATATATTTTTATACTATATATATTTTCTCAAACTTTTCTAATTTATCAAAATTATTTAATTTACCTAAATTTAACTGTTACTTTTCCCATGCAACGACGCCAAAAACTTGATCCCGATTTTTCTTTATGTAAGGATTTATGAAGTTGACACCACTATAGTGCCAAAAACTTAATCATCATATGAAAAGTAAGTTGTGTAAAATATATAATTATAGACAGTTAATAATGAGATTCTACGTAAGTATACGTATCGTTATCAAGTAATAAAGGGCTTTATTTTTAAGCCCCAAATATCGATCCTACAGGGAATGTGTAAATTGACAATGATAAGTTTTACTAGGAAATTCACAGGAAATCAAACAAAATCGTTGTCACTAATTTTGAATATTAAGATGTTATCAAAACTAAAGTGCTTAACTCTTAGCAAAACAAAAATGTAAAGTTTAAAAAGTAAATAGTAATCTACTAACTATGTTTACGTAATGAAAATTTCTTATGTGAAAAAGCATCGTTCCCACTACAATGAGGTTCTGGTGAAATGAGATGAGATAAATATTTATAATATGTATTGTGCCAAATAGGACCAATTATAATTCTCTACACTGATATAGTGCATAGAAAATCATTGGCTAATCCTAGGTTTAGTCCTTAAATCTGTGGCTAGGCTAGGAGGATACCCGCTCCCACTCCAGAGCTCCCACTTCCCTTCACCTGAAGGCTAACTCTCGCTTTAATTTTTAAACACTAAGACCAATTTGGGGATTTTAGTCTGTCACCCTAAAGAATCTCCAATTCTACACCCAACAAATAATATTTTTCTATTTATTTGCACTTAATTCCATGAACAAATTTCTCCTCCAAGAAATCAAATGTGATGCTCACTCTGTTGTAGAACTCATACTCCATTTCCCGGATCATATTTTCACAATATATTTTAACAATTCAATTGACCAGATCGAAATGTAAATTAAGTTTGGAGTTGAAAAATTATCATAATTTATTTTATAATTTAATATTGGCACATTGTTGAAAAATCATCACAATTTATTTTATATTTTAATATTGGCACATCCATATTATCTCTTCACTTCAAAATCATCACAATTTATTTTATATTTTAATTATGGCACATTCATTTTATCTCTTCATTTCATCATATCTCATAGTCATCAATTTATTTTATATTTTAATATTGGCACATCATATTATCTCTTCATTTCACCATATCTTAGTGTAGGGAGAAATATAGAGAGAACCACTCAGATTTAATGAGAAAGACACAACAAAAGACAAATTTCATATATAAAAGAATATTCATACAACACTAATAAACAAAAAAAACTTATCTAAAATTCTTTCTTGAAGCAAATCCCTTGTAGCTTTCTTAGAAATGCAGGAAGAAGATATCTCTCACTTTTCTCCTTCTCCAACACTCTTACAGAAAGTTTCACACTACATCTCACCACAAAAACTTTAAAATATAAAAAAAAAATCACTAATGGACTCCAATATGGTGGTAGAATGAAGATGGATTATGAAGAATGGCAAAAATAGAGCGCGGTGGAATGTTTTGGAGTGAAAAGGAGCCTATTTCCTGATGAATTTCGGCCCCAAATAAAGCCCAATGTTGGTTCTCCAATAGGTGCCTCCAAAAAATCTTAAGAAATAGTCCAAATACATCGAACCTTCTAGAAAAGGGGGCTGAACCGCCTTTGGCACTAGTCTGGCGCCATCGGTGCTGATTAAAAATTTCAGCTATTCTATTGTTCTCCGCGGTCGGCGTTGCCTTTGGCGCGGTCGGCGCTAAGTACTTCTTCAAAAACCTCATTTTGACTCCAAATTCCATCCTCTTTGCTTCCTTTTTTCTTTAACTCCTAAAAATCGACAAATAGCAATAAAACATCAAAATACCTTCCATTAAGGTGCAATATCACAAAAAATAAGTGTAAAATATGGGTCTAAAAATGCATATATTTTTGGTGTATCATTGATTCAAGTGAAGCCAAATTTTTATTAGTCATTTCCTCAAGCTTCTCCTCACATATTTTTCTTTTCTTTAGGATCATTTTCAATCCTTTCTTCTCTTTTATCTTTCATTTCTTTTTCTTTTCTTTTTCATGTGAGGATTACAATTTCTAGATAACCTTTAATAATTTTGAACCTCACTATCCTCTCCTTGAAGTTAAATACTTCTTACCTTCCTTTACTTTATAAAATCATATTAGCTTTGAAAATTTTTTATAAAGTTTCCTTTTTTCTTCTTATATGAAATTCTAAGATTCTTAATACTTAAAAATTACAATTTACTTTACATTAAATAAAAAAAGCATAGTCTTATCCTTTCATACTAAATATCTTAACTCTAGAATTTACCATCATTATTAAAGAATTTTCTTAAATTTAATATAAAATTTAAAAATAAAAATATAGTTATCTAAAGCTATCCTCTAATAATAAATGTCATATTAAATAATTTTTAAAAAAATATAGCTAATTGAGGACAAATAAAATTTAGTTTTCTTTTTTCTAAAGAATTTTTTCTTTCCCCAAACTTAGATTTTTTAATAATAAGTAAAACATTCAGTACAAAAAAAATGTAGGTGGAAATAAAACAGTAAATGCTTAAAAATAAGACAAACCTGTAGAAGGTTCTGAACATGAAATTTGGCTCTAAGACATTGTAGGTACTAATATAAAAAGTACAAGATTTAAAAAAATAAATGAAACATAATATATCAATAGGATTTGCTATGAAAAGGTAAATTAAAAATATAAGCGGTAAATTAAAGAAACATATTGTACTAAAACAAAAATCTATGATTTACATCTATACACATGAAAAAAGTTTAATAATTCAACATACAATATACCTAAATGTTCAAATCACAATAACTACAATAAAGCAAATCAAACTACAATAAATGAAAACAGATAATACCCCAACAACTCATCATTCATCATCTTCCTCCTCCTCCTCCTCTTCTCCTTCTTCTTCTTAAAAGTCATCCTACACATAAGGCGTAAAGTTGGGGCATGTAGGAAATTCTACAGTATGATCACCCCTAAGATATCTAACCATAAACTCTTGATATGCAATATCATGTTGAACTCTTTCTATTGATATTCATCTTTATGAGCATTTCTTGACTCCAAACCACCTATTCTATTCTAGAATCCCACTATATCTGATTGCTGGATCATTAATTGTTCCATGATATTTTCAAGTGCATAAGTACTATAAGTAGATGATCCTGTAGCTGATGTAAATTGTCTATCACTACCTACACTTCCAGTTCTAGATCCAACAAATGATTTAAATTCATGAACTATGGGTTTCCCAATGGGTTTAAGTGGCTATAAAATTTTTTCATCTTTATCAAATTCTACTCCTGATTGTTGACATAAAGTGAAAATCAGGGCATAATAACCTAAACCACTAGTGGTCCCACTCCTAGCAATACCCTGAGCATTATGCAGAGTAAGAGCACCAATATCGATAGCCTTCATTTTTATATACAAAAATTTGATACTTCTCTCTCTTGGTTACTTCACTAGGGTGATTAGATGGAAGTAATTTCGCAGAAATAAATTAGTGTTATGCTTTAGATTGTATGTTTAACATGAAAATGGAGAAATTTACCTTGTGATTGTTCTTAATTTTCCACACTCCCCTTTCATTCATAAGATAGGAAATCACTTCATCATGTGATGAATCAAAAATCACAAATGCAGAATACTCACAATGAAATTCATTCCGCAACTAGTATAATGCATTAATCCTTTCTTTCATAAATTCAACATTCTTCCCTCGAACATAAACATGCTCATCAGAAGTCACATGAAAATTGGCATAAAATTCACAGACAATAGGAACAATTGCTACTTCATGAAGTAGCAAAAATTTTCTCAATTCCGAGCTATAATCAACCTTTCAATAGAACCTTCAGGGTTTGAGAATGCACGTTCCTGAATCAATTTCCTTGTACCTATTTGAGTATTATAATTATATTGAGCTTTCAAATTAACAAATCTGCTCACATCAAAACCTCCCAAATTTTTTCCTCTTTCACTCTTAGAGCCATAGAAATTTCTATATAAATTTACATAAAATCCCAAATAAATGCACAATATCATAAATCAGACTCCAAAAATAGAAATACTTGGCAAGAAACTTTTTACCATGGGTTCTTGATGTGCCTAAAATGTACTATTTTTTATGTTATATTTAATAATGATATTACACTTTAAAGGTATGTTTTCTTGTGTTTTTGTTTGTAGGTACATCAAATTGAAGAATTTGGAGTGATTGGAGCAAAAGGAACAAAAATGGACAAAAACGGAGCAAACCAGAGCAAATAGGGTCGAATCTGGGCACACTAGAGCCATGGGGGACGAAACCAGAGACTTAAGTTCCTGTACCTGATGCTTAAGCACCTAAAATGGCGCTTAGGCACCACCTAATAAAGAGGAGGGTTCTTAAGCACCAAAAACAATTTTTAACATATCATTTAGAATATACATTAGATTTGAACGATTTTTGAAGTGGTGCTTTGTGTGCCTCTTGAGGAATTTATTGGAAATGATAAAAGGGACTTTCTAGAAGAATTTGGTGTGGTTATAAGGAGTTTTGAAGAGGCACTTGAGGCACCTTTTGAAATATTTATTGAATATGGATAGTTTTGAAAAGACACTTAAGCAACTCTTGGGAAGTTATAAATAAGGCTTGAAAATATTTTTAAAAGGACTCTTAGACTCTTGAACTAAATAGAAGAGGAGAATAAGGCTTGGAGAAGAAGAAGAAAGCTTGGGTGAGAGCCCCAAGTGGGGCAACTAGGTGAGAGAGAAAGAGAGAGTGGGAGATTTCTTCTTTTCTTTTCACTTTATTCTTTGAGAGAATTATAAGGAGATTGCTTTTGCTTTACAAGGAGAGTTTGATTTCCATCAAAGATAAGTATTTTCATTGTATTTTGATTTGAATCTAGTAATTTGTTTGCATTCTTTTAAATTTTTGTTCAATGAAAAGTTCTTGTTGTTTCTTCATGTGTAGTGGGTAGTTTTTCTTATTCTTCCCTCTTAAAATAATTTAGTATGCATGTGTAGGATATAGAATTGAGTAGAGTGAGAACATATTGTGATGTTTTTACTTTTTTCTTCATTTACATGTAAACTTCATCAACTTGGATGTTAAAATTTGTTGTTATAATATGTAAGATCCGTGATGGTGTTGTCTCAATCAACTGTGGTAGAGTCACATGAGATTATATGGATGAGAATGTAGTTCATAAGATTGATTGCAAACAAATAGGAAAATAATCTTTGATGGGTGTAGAATTAAAGGACTTTAGAGTGACAAACAAAAGCCCCTTAATTTGGTTTATTGTTTTAGGTTTTGATGTGAGATGTTAGCCTCCAGGTGGAGGGATAAGAGGGAACTCTAGAGTGAAAGCTAGTATCTTTCCTGCGTAGCCCATCTTTAGAACTATTCAAACTTTAGATTAACCAATGTTCTTTATAGCATCTCTAGTAAGGGTAAAGAGTATAATTGCTCCTATTTGTCATAATCTCTCTCACTACTTATTTTACTTTTTACACATGTCGCTAATTTCATTATATGAGAAAATGTAATTTTAATATAGAAAAACCCACTTTCTGATTTCACTAAGTATTTTAGTTTAGGAGTAGAAGTAGTATTGTAGTGATAATTGTAGGATATAATAAAAACCAAACCTTTATCGACCTTCCAAGCTAGGTCATGTTATTTTAGACTAGAACCTCTCTTGAAAGTCACCGTGATTAACCTCAATCTCTCTGGGATCAATATTTGGGGCTTAATCAGAAAGCCCTATATTAATTGATAATGATACACATACTTGCATAGAATCCCCACAATTTAAAGATAAAATTGAAATCTTACTTTGCTTGGGATCAAGTTTTTGGCTCTGTTGCCGGGGATTAAAATATTCAAGTAGTGGTGTCAACTTCATAAATAATTACATATAAAAAATATCGGGATCACGTTTTTGGCATTATTGTCGGGGATTAAAATCTTCATATAGTTCTGTCAACTTCATAAATACTTACATATAAAAAATATCGGGATCAGTTCTCTTTAAAATTCTTCAAAAAAACATCAAATTGTTGGATCCCCACAATGTAGAAAAAATCCATGGTGAAAATAAAAAATTTCTTAGTTAAAGTGAAGCTCCTACAAAGAGAAGATGAAATCGAGGATTTTGAATCCTTCAAATCTCCTCAAATTCAAGAAATGACAAGCCCTAAGTTGAGTTTTGGATTTTTTCTAGAGGTAGGAGACGACCTAAACAGTAAAAATGGGGTTTTACCTTGGATTTTGGCGGTTTTAACAAAATCTGGGTGTTTTCAGGAAACTGAGGCCAAATCTGGCTGTTTTGGCTCCAACACCAAAAATTTCAGATTTCACTTTTCTTTTAAAATCTGTTGAATACCTAACCATGCCAACCTCTAATTTAATTAAATTAACATTAATATTCATAATTAAATAATTTCATATCAATATTTTTTTACAAAAAAATACAAAACTCACATTTATATATAAAATCCACCCCTTACAAACCAACACTTTTCGAACCACAATATTAATTTCAACATCAAAATCACACCATACAAACTAACGCTCAAGGCTAAATATCAAACACTTAACATTAGGTACACATAAGGTTAAATAACGGAAATAAATGAAATCCAACAAAAACACATAACACACAAATGCTCTCATAATTACGAATTCCATACTTTTGAAGGTTTAAACATCTTCATCACTTTTATTTCTCGAATATTTCCCATGGATTGGTAGTGAATGTATAAGTTATAGAAAGGTTGATGAGAAAATTTGTCTGTCGAACCTTCTTCAACCCAAGAATTTTTCTTAAACATATGCACCAAACCTTCTTCTATGCGCCTGGTACATTCGAATTGTTCCTTCATCCTCCAATACAAATGATCAAATATATCAGAGATGTTTCCAATTGAATTCATAATATTTTGTAACTCTTTCTCCAACTTCTTAATCCTTTTTATAATATCATATGAACTACAAGGAAAGCAGGCATGAATAGGAGATGAATTTTGAGATGATTGATCCATAAGAATGTTCATATTTGTTTCCTCCCCATTTCCTATGTAGTTGCAACAAATCTCTGTGTCTATAAGATTCCATGGGAGAAGCACTTTTTCCCAACTTTCATAGGGTACTTGTGACTGGTTACATAATAGGAATATGGTAGATGGATGTCCCATCCCATATATTGATCCATTTATAATCAAACCCAGAACAAATTTTACAATTAAAGCACCCACATCAACAAGTCTTCCAGTTTGAATACAATAATTCAAGATGACACTTTCCTTGGTCACTTTACTGATTTTCATGGTAGGAAGAAATTTTGTGGAAGTGAAGAAATGTCATGTCTTTGATGCATAATTTAATAATGATGAAGAAAAACTTACATGTCCATAATCTCTTGTCTCCCAATTTGCATCTTGATCAGTAAGGAAGTGATAGACTTCATTCATATTATCTCTTGTAGGGACAAAATTGGCATAATGACAAATCGGGATGCTTTCAATCATAAACAAATCATTTATTCTTGAAGGAGGAAACGGTAACCACCTACCTCGAACATAGATGACTCCCTGGTTAATTCCATGAAGATTAGCATAAAACTCTCTTACCACAGGAACAACTACTACAGTAGTGGTATAACATAACACTTCCCAGCGTCTCTGCGCAATAATCTCCACCACTCGAGTGCTTGGTATGTAAAATCCTCATTTCACAAATCTTCATTCCATGATTAATCTCTTCTTCACAAGAACTCAATCCTGCGCATCAAAGCTGTTGAACTTTCTTCTAATGAAAATTTCACATCTCAAAGTTTATTTAGAGTTGGAAGCTATAAGATTCAAAAATGGTGACTTTCCTTTCATTTTATAAACTTAAAGAACTCCAAAATACAGCTTTTGGGAGTTAATAGGAAGAAAATCCATCAAAAATTTCCCAAAATCGCTTTTCAAATCTTAAAAAATTGTTTCGATAACCACAATACTTCTTACGCCGAATTCTAGCGGCTCTGGTGCCAGTTCTCTGTAAAATGGCACCTCTGGTACCAATTCTGGTGCCTCTAGCACTAGTTTAGATTTTTGCATCAATTTTCTTGTGATCCAAATAACTCTCAAATCTACCATATAATTCAATAAATGAAAATCCACCCAAGTAC
>JXCR01148743.1:601339-632063 GCA_002079205.1 Phalaenopsis hybrid cultivar | reverse complement strand
ATATATATATATATATATATATTAACATCTCTAAGTAGAGTAGATGATTAAAATCCAGATTGTAAAATTTTATGAACCGTTTTCTCAATTCCAAAATGACCCCTAAATTCCTAATCATGATATTTTTGAATGATTTCTTCAATTTCTTCATAAGGCATAACTAAATCTTTACCTGTTTGTATAAATATGGGTCATCCCAAAAGAAAAATTTTGCATCGTAAATAAATTTCCTCTTTTGTGGCTTTGTCAATCCATATGGTAAAACACCACTAACAATGTAGTTCACAATATCAGCGTATCATGGTATTTTCCATTCTTTAACAATATAAAGTTGTTCATCTGAAAAAAATTCATTAATTTCTCTTTCAAGATCAAATGTTTCTTCCTATTCTAGCCTAGATATATGATCGGCTATTTGATTATCAGATCCACTTTTATTTACTACCACAAAATTAAATTCTTGCATCATAAGTACCCATCTAATTAATCTTTGTTTTGCATCCTTCTTTTGCATCAAATATTTTATAGCAGAATGGTCTGTATGCACAACACATTTAGCTCCAATTAGATATGACTTAAACTTGTTAAAAGCATAAATAATTGCTAAAAACTCTCTTTCAGCAGGGATATAAATAATTTGAGCATCATTTATAGTTTTACTAGCGTACTATATAACTTTAAAAATTTTGTCGTATCTCTGCCTTAAAAAAGCTCCAATTGCATAATCACTTGCATCACACATTAGCTTAAATGGTTTCTCCCAATCAGGTGAAACAATTATAGGGGCTGTGATTAATTTTTCCTTTAATATTTCAAAAGCATTAAGACACTCCTGATTAAAATCAAACTTTGTACCTTTTCTAGAAGTTAGCATAAAGGCTTTGTAATTTTTTAAAAATCTTTTATATACCATTTGTAAAAATCAGCATGTCCAAAAAACATTTAATCCTTCTTACATTAGTAGGCGGACGTAAGTTAGCTATAACTTAAATTTTTGCTAGATCTATTTTCATGCTTTTGAAGTTTTGTGCCCAAGTACAATTCCTCGTGCAACCATGAATTAACATTTTTACCCATTTAATACTAAATTTATCTTTTCACATCGTTCAAGAAATTTATTTAAATGATTTAGACATGTTTCAAATGAAGTTACAAATATAGAAAAATCATCCTTACAGATTTCTATCCCTTTTTTGATTAAATCACTAAAAATTGACATCATACATCTTTGAAATGTTTTCGATACATTATATAAACCAAAAGGCATTTGTCGAAAAGCAAAAGTACCATAAGGACTAGTAAATATCTTCTTATCTTGATCCTCATGAGCAATAAGAATTTGATGATAGTTGGTATATCCATCTAAAAGGCAAAAATATTTGTGCCCAGCTAGACTATCCAACATTTGGTCCAAAAAGGGCAAGGAAAAGTGATCCTTCCTAGTGACCAAATTTAATTTTCTATAATTGATTTCGAAAATATAGTTGTGTAAAATTTATAGTTGACTCCAGTTTACAATGATGCCAAAAAATTGATGTGGTCTTTTATAAATAATAATGTTAATCACTTAATATTGAGATTCTATGCAAGTATACGTATTGTTATCAAGTAATATAAGACTTTCTATTTAAGTCCCAAATATCAATCCCACAAGAAATGTTTAAATTTGAAATGATAAATTAACTAGGAAATTCACAAAATCAAACGAAATTACTATCACTAATTTTAAATGTTTGAGATACAATCAAAACTAAATTATTAACTACTAGTAAAATTTAAATGCAAAGTTTAAATCAGCAAATACTAAACTATGTTTATGTGATACAATTTTCTAATATGAAAAAACATATTTCCCACTACAATGAGTTTTTAGTGAAATGATATAAAATAATTTGCTTAGATATGTATTGTGCCAAATAGGAGCAATTTTAATTCTCTACCTTGATTTAGTGTTATAGAAAATCATTAGCTAATCTTAGGTTTAGTTTCTAAATCCATGGCTAGGATAGGAGGATACTGGCTCCCACTTCCCTTCCCTCGAAGCCTAACTCTCGCTTTAGTTCTTAAACACTAAGATCAAATTGGGGATTTTAGTTTGTCACCCTAAAAATCTCTAATTCTACACCCAAAAATGTATATTTCCCTATTTATTTGCATTTAATTCCATGAACAAAATATTCCTTAATGGAATTAAATGTGATTCTCACTTTGACAATTTAATTAGCCAAATAGAATGTAAATTAAGAACGAAGTTGAAAACCATCAAGATTTATTTTAAATTTTAACATTGGCACATCCAAACTATCTCTTCATTTCACCATATCTCAGAGTAGGGAGAAATATAAGGAAAGTACTTAGAATTCATGAGAAAGATACAACAAAACACAAATTTCATATATAAAAGAAAGTTCATACAACAATAATAAACAAACAACACTTATCTGAAACTCTTTTTTAAAGCAAATCCTTTGTAGCCTCTCTTAGGAAATGTAGGAAGAAGAAATCTCTCACTTCTCTCCCTCTCCAACACTCTTAAAGAAGAATGCACACTTAAACTCACCACAAAAACTCAAAACTATAAGGAAAATAAATGACTAATGGTGTGGAATGACGTGGAAAGTGTTTGAAGAGTGTGAAGGGGCGCAAAGGACGGTCAAAGGGGCAAAGCGAGAGCGGAGGAGGCCAAAAGAGTGCAAAGAGAGGGCAGAGGAGACTCCTTTTCTGATCAATTTTGGCTCTAAATAAAGCCTAAGGTCAGTTTTCCAATATGTGCTTCCAAAAACTCTTCAAAAAGCGTCCAAATTCTTTGAATCTTCTAGAAATAGGGTTTGCACCAACACTGGCGCCATCGATGCCAGTAGCCACTTAATTAAATCTGTGCTCTCTGTCAAATGGCATCATCGGTGCCCAGTCTAGCACTGCCGATGCTGAATAATTCTACAAAAATTTCATTTAGACTCCAAATTTGATCCTTTTTGCTTCCTTTTTGCTTCCTTTTTGCTTCCTTTTTGCTTCAAGTTCTAAAATATAGTAACCTACAATAAAACATGAAAAAATACATTCCTTTAAAGTGCAATATCACCAAAAATGAGTATAAAATATAGGTCTAAAAATGCATATATTTTGGAGTATCAATAATAAATGCAGATTCACCAACTAGTGACTTGTCTTGTTAGTATTAATTCATTATGCTCATTTGTAACAACAGTCACACCCCCTTTCTTTGGAATGCAGTGAATTGGACTCACCCATACACCGTCTGAAATAATATATATTATTACAACATCTAACCATTTTAAAATTTCTTTCTTAACAACTTATTTCATCATATAGTTCAATCTCCTTTGAGGATCAACTTTTGGCTCGTGATGTTTTTCCAATAGAATTTTGTGCATACAAATCAAATGATTGATTCCTTTGATATTCATTAATGTCCATCCAAAGGCTTTCTTATATCTTCTTAAAGTTTTCAACAACTTTTGTTCTTGTGCTGCAGTTAATTCCGAGGATACGATAATAGGTAGTGTATATGAATCTCTTAAAAAAATATATTTTAAATGTGTAGGAAGTGTTTTCATTTTTACTTTAGGAGGTTCCACAATGGGGGAACAATCTTGCAAACCTATTGCAAAATTCCAACAACCAAGGAATTTCTAACTATAAACCTTATTATCCTCGAGGTTTTAATAACAATTCACAAAGTAAGGATTTCTTTGATTGTGAAACCTCATGAACTAAAAATTATAAAGTCTTCTAAATTATAAAGTAATTCACTATTATCTTCCTAGCAACGACACCCAAAACCTGATGCGGGTTTTATGTATGCGTTGTAAATATTTTTCAATACTTTGACACACACATGGTAGCACAATTAGTTAATATGCAGTTCAATCACAATAAAAGCCACTTAAGTATAAATAATTTTATATTTTAAAACCTTTAAGCTGCCAAACCTAATAATTATGCAAGTATATGTATTGATCAAGTAATAAAGGGCTCTAATAGAGTCCTGAGTATTGATTTCATAGAGAGATGAAAAACACAACATTCAAACTATAAAAACTTAAGTAAGAAAAACAAATCTAAAGTGAATTTAATGTATGTTAAATGAAATGTAGCTAAAAGAACTAAGTTAACTAAACTATTTTCTAAACCTCAAAGTTAAATTTATTAAGACTAAACAAAATTTTGTAACAAAGAGTTCAAATTTGAGAAAATATTTTTACCCTTTACAAATGAGTTTATTGATTGTGAAGTATTTAAAATCATTTAAAATTATATATAAAATTATATTGTACTAAATAGGAGCAATCCTAATTTTTACCATCTGTTGAGTGCATAAAGAACATTTACTAATCCAGAGTTTGGTCCCAAAATCCATTGTTTGGTTGAGATGATACATGCTCTGACTCAAGGGCTCCCACTTCTCCCTCCCCTGCGGGCTAACAATTTCACTTTAGTTTCCAAGCAACTGGAATAAAATGGGGATTTTAGTTTATCACCCTATAATCTCCAATTCTATGCCCATCAAAATATATTTTCTTATTTATTTTCACTCAATGCTATGGACTACATTCTCACCCATGAAATTGAATGTGACTCTTACCTTGTCGTAGAAAGCATAGCCCTTTCATATTTTATGATTATCAAAAAATTTTAACATTTCAATTGGCCAGATAAAAAAGTAAATGAAGATCAGGTTATGAATCATCACAACTTATTGACATTTAAAACCTTTCACAACAATATTAGTTCTTCACAAAACCATATCTCATTGTAGGGAGCAGGATAAAAAAGACTACTCAGAGTTCATGAGAAGGAAATGACAAAATATGGAATTTATATATAAAAACAAGTTTACAAAAAAAAGAAAGGAAAGAACATAAATTATCTCACACTCCTACTCAAGCAAATCCCTTGAAGTTCCCTTTAAGCACTTTCTCTCTTTATAATCACACTCAATTCTCTCTTAAAAATGCAATGCAGAAGAAATCTCTCATCTTCCCTCCCCTCTTACAACTCTAGAAGAAAATCCTCTCCAAAACCTAACTCTCCTCCAAGACAACATACGCCACCCTCACACATGACACACTCTTCTCTCTAGACTTCATAACAGGTCCGCCAGCCTTGTCTTCAAAGAAATTCACAATTCCCTCCTTTTTCTCAAGAGGCACTCCTCTTCACATCAAGAGACAAGTGCCTTCATCCAAGAGACATATCTCTTCATTTAAAAGCCTTTTTTAAGTTTCTTGATTTATTTAACCACTCCATGGGGCATTTGAATTACTTGAAGCCTTTTGAACCTTAGAAAAATAGTCAATAATCACAACAATTCATCTAAATTCATCTCTGGCGCCTGTTCTGGCACCTGTGACACCAGTTTATTGGACTTCCACGCTCTTCTTTGGTGCTATTCTGGTGCCTCTGGGCTATTCTAGTGCCTCTAATGCTGCTTCTCTATAAAATAACAACTCTGGTGCCAATTTGCTTAAGAACTGCCTTTCACTCCAAATTTCCTCCTTTTTGCTCCAAATTCCTAAGGTCAATAAACCTACAATATAACATGAAAATAATCTTCTTTAAAGTGAAGTATCACCATATATAATCATAAAATGTATACATAAAATTACACATTTTATTGGTGTATCACTTGCTGATCTGAGGATTCCAATATCATAATTAGTTACAACATATACCATATTATCTTTTGATGTTAACATAGCAAAAGCCTCCTCATATATTCCTGATGTCATGAAGATTTTAAAGCACACTTTGGATGGTGACATAGCACATTTTGTTGAATAGGAAGGAGTGGTGCCTAGGCGCCATGATGGTGGTGCTTAGGCGCTTCGGTGTAGTGTCGTAGCGCTGGTCTATTGCCACCTTGGAATTAGTATACTTTATGACACTTTAATTTCAAGGCACTGGGGCCTATTTGCATTACCCAAATTTGATCCTGATCATTTCAATTGAATATTTAGATCCTCTCCAATTACTTCTTTGCACCATTAAACACAAAAATACTAAAGATAAATGGGAAGCACTTATCCTCGTTATCATTGCATCTCTGTTCTCCACTTCACCAGCTGCAAAAAAAAAAATTTTTCATTAAACTACTAGATGTTTATAAATATTTTTGTCGAGTTAATCCTTTGAATATGATTATTCTTAATCAATTTGCTTATGTGTTACCAACCTCAGATGTTTTCTTTTCCTTTAAAGTATACACCACTAATAGTTCAAATGAAAAGATCATCACATTCTCCTCTAACTATTGGTTTATTGAACTACCAAGATGGAAGATCAATGTAAAAAATAGAAAGTAATGAATTGAGATGGACCCGTCTTATGTCCAAACTCAACTTGAATATGGTATATCTTTTAGTTTGATTGAGAAGCAAAATTTAGAGGATATGGTTGATCCTACTTCTTCGAGAGAACATACACAATTCTAGCCACAATGAGAAGACTAAGGAATCACCTCCTTAAAATCACTCTAAAATCAAAGCAATCTACTCTCAAACCTAAACATCAATACACAAATACAAAAAGTACACATCACAATAAATAATACACAACACACTAAAAACAAAGACAAACTTGGGCTGCCTCCTAAAAAATGCTTGGTTTAAAATTGTTAGCTCAACGAATCCAATATTTACACATGTTGACCCAACATTAAGATTGATTAATTATAAGACTTTCACCACCATGGTAGACTTTAAGTTTTTGTCCATTCATTTTGAATACCTTACCACTTTTAGGATCTTTAATGTCTATAGCACCAAGGAAATAAACTTTAACTATAGTGATATAGTAAATGGCCTCGATCACTTGAACTTAAGTTTTTCTGAAAATAATTTCAATGGTGTACTATATAGTAAAACTTTTTAACCATGCTCAAAATCTTTCTAAGAATATTTTAACATGCCATTTTTTCATCTTCTCTTTATATATTTTTGTATTTCAAAAAGATTCTTGTTTAATTTCCTCAAGTTCATTTAACTGCAATAATCCTTTCTCATTAGCTTCTTTCATATTATAATTGAATTCCTTAACGACCCAATAAGCTTTATGTTCTAATTTTATTGTAAGTGACAAGCTTTGCCAAATATGAGAATTTATGCAGACATTCCTATAAAAGTTTTGTACACAGTCCTATAAGCCTATAATGCTTCATCTAATCTCATAGACCAATCCTTCCTACTTGATTGATAATTTTTCTAAAATCCTTTTGATTTCCCTATTAAATATTTTTGTTAAACCACTCATTTGAGGATGATAAGCTGTGGTTATGTTGTGCTTAATTCCATACTTACTTACTAATATCTTAATTTTCTATTCCTAAAGAGGCTTCCCCTATCACTAATGATCACTTTAGGCATGCCAATTTTACTAAAGATATTATTCTTTAAGAATTTAGCTACACTTTGAGCATCAAAATTTGGATGAGCTTCTGCCTCAATCCATTTTGATACACAGTCCACAACTATTAAAACTAAATAAATTTTCTAATGATGGCATAAATGGACCCATAAATTGTAAACCTCAAACATCAAAAAGCTAAATCTTCAAAGTAAAATTTAGGTGCATTTCATCTTTCTTCCCTGACATCTATCACAAGTTCTAATATATAAATATACATCTCTAAATAGAATAAGACAATAAAATCCATATTTTAAAATCTTATAGGTAGTTTTATCAACTCCAAAATGTCCCTCAAATTCAGAATCAAGACATTTCTTAATAATTTCTAGGGTTTCTTTTATAGGTACACATCTCCTCATCACCTGATCCTTACATTTTTTACAAAGATATAGCTCATCCCAAAAGAAATTGGTGTCATGTATGAATTTCTTCCGTTGATGATATGCCATGTAATAGGGCATAATATCATTAACTATAAAATTTACTATTTCGACATATTACGAAATGTGCCACTCAGAAGTAGCAAACAATTGCCCATTAGGAAAATTTTCATTGATTTCACCTTCATAAGAATATGAATCTCCCTAATATAGTTTTGATAAATGACTAGCTTTTTGATTATCAAAACCCTTCATATCCACTAATTTGTATCAAATTCTTGGATTAAAAGGACTAATCTAATCAATCTCACTTTAGTAACCTTTTTTAGCATCATTTATCTAATATCAAAATGGTTAATGTGAACAATGCATTTTGTTCCAATCAAATATGGTCTAAATTTACCAAAAACATATACTACGACCAATAACTCCTTGATAGTAGTGTAATTAGTTTGAGATTCATTAAGGGTTTTACTGACATAATATATATACTTAAACATTTTATCATGTCTTTATTCTAAAATTGGCCTAAAGCAAAGTCACTAGAATGAAAAATTGACTCAAATGGTTTCCCCCGATCAAATGAAAACATAATAGTAGCAGTGAATAATTTATCTTGAAAAATTTTGAAGGCAATTAAGAATTCATGGATAAAATTAAATATGACATCCTTTTCTATGAGATGACATAGAGGTTTGGCAATTTTAGAAAAAAACCATTTTATATCTCCTATGGAATCTAGCATGTTGATCTCGATTCTTTGATTATAAATGTCCAATGAGATGTATGCGATTATATGATTAATTTCCTTAATAATGGTTCCTACTTTGCATTAAAGCCAAAAAATTGATCCTAAGAAAAAGCTTGGTAAAATTTTCTCTATGATGAAAATAAAAATAAAATTATAATATTTAAATATGGATACTACACAGGTATACATATCGTTATCAAGTAATATATGACTTTTTAATTAAGCCCCGATTATCGAACCCACAAAGATAACTAACTATATGCAACTTACAAGATAGGAGAAATTAGAATGCAAAATTTTACTTAGTCAAGTATTCTTACTTAAACTACTTGCAAGATGAAGGCAATATAAATAAAATATCTTTTTCCTTATCATGAATCAGTAACAAGTATAAGAATTTTATTGTGGAAGTATTCTAATTGTGTTGTGCCAAATAGAAATAATAATATTATTTGCCCTTACTAAAGATGCTATAAAAATTGGTTAATCTATTGTTTGAGTAGTCTTGAAGATGGATTAGGTAGGGAAGATACTAGCTCTCACTCTAGATTTCCCTCTTCTCCCTCCACCTGAAGGCTAACATCTTGTATCAGAACCTAAAATTATAAATCAAATTGAGGGCTTTAGCAGTCCACTCTAAAGTCCTCTAATTCTACACCCTTCAAAGTTTATTTTCTTATTTATTTGCACTCAAACCCATGAAATACATTCTCATCCATGAAATCAAATGTGATTCTTACCATTTGTTGACTAAGACAACACCATCTTAGATCTTACATGTTCTCAGAACAAGTATTAACATCTGAATTTGCCATATTGAGAAGTAAATGAATTATAAGGTTTAAAATCATCACAACATCTTCCAACATTAAAATCTAATACTTCACACAACTTCCTTTCAGTACTTAATCACTTTTTATTTTAAGGAAAAAGATAAAGAAAACTACTCAGAATTCATGGAGATAATACAACCACAGTTGAGTTTAAATGTAGAAATCATGCACACAAATAAGAAGTCTAAATTAAAACCAAATTTTGTCACAAAGATAAACACTTATCTCAAATCCTCTCCACCAAATGTCTTGAAGTTTCTTTGCATTCTCTTCCTTCATTCACAATACAAACTAAAACTCAAAATAAAATAAAAAGGTGGTCGGTGGCGGTGGCAGTTACTTTGGATGGATGGATGATGATTGATTGGAAATTTCCTTTGATGATCCAAGTCTTCTTTTATAAAAATCCAAGGGGTTCCTCGGTATCTCTTCAAAATGTGTCTCCATTCAATGAATCTTTTAGAAGTTTCCTCCTATCAAAAGCCAATTGAATGATCTTTCGTGTCCATGAACTATTTCCTACATTTTTAACAAGGGTTGCTTCAAAAAACTCTTCAAAAAATCATCCAAATTCAATGAATCATAAAATAATTACTTCTGGCATTTAAGCACGGGGTACCTGGCACTTAGGCACGACTCTCTTTGTATAACTGACACGTAAGTACCAATCCTGGGTGCTTAGGCGCCTTAGTTTATTTTTGCCCCAAATTTGATCCTTTTTCACTCCTTTTACCATTTTTCATATTTTTTGATTGTGATTGAAAGAAAAACACACAAATACCTTTCATTAAAGCTCAATATCTCAAAAATAGATATAAAAATGTATACAAAAAGAATATATATTTTTGGTGTATCACATGTCCCAGACAACTTCTAACTCCCCTCAAAGTAGTAAAAGGAGGTATTTTCTTAAATCACTTAAATCTTCCATGCCTTTTGTAGATAGTTTAATTCCTAATATGATTCCTCCTAAAACCATAAATTGACACTTCTCCCAGTTGAGAACCAAGTTGGTTTCATCGCAGCGTTTCAACACTTTTGTTAGGAACATAAAGAATTAGGCTAACCAAAGCACTATTTGATATAGGATAGATAATATCTACATAGAGCCATTTCAATATTTCATTTTTGACAAATTATTTCATAATTGAATTTAATCTCCTTTGAGGTTTTGCCTGAGGTTTATGATCATCTTCCATCAGGATCTTATGCATACAAATAAAGAGACTAATCCCCTTTATATCTTCCATGGTCCACCTAAAAGCTTTCTTAAACTTTCTCAAAAAATTCATTAATTTCTCCTCTTATAAATGCATCAAATCTGAGAATATGATAACTTATAATGTAGATGAATTCCCTAAAAACATACTTTAAGTTTGTGGGAAGCACCTTCATCTCAAGTTCAGGGGGTTCCTCAGTACAAGGATTAAGAGGTTTACTAGTTTTTATCGTATCTAGAATCTCAAACCTCTCATGAACAAATTTTGAATCTTCAGTAATCAGTAGGTTGGATTTATCCTGAAAGTCAGTGTCTTCCTCATAACTGAACTCCAACTCTATTAATTTAATTTCATAACTTTCTCGAAAGTGGTTACTATACAAATAATCAATTAATTCCTTAAAGCACGTATCTTCATTTCATTTGGAAGGATATTACATAGATTTTAAGATATTAAATGTAACTTCCTAATCCTTTACTCTTATAATTAATTCAACTTTTTTCATGTCTATCATAGCTCATCCAGTGGCTAGGAAATGTCTACCTAAAATGATTGGAATTTCTTTATTTTCCATCATATCTAAGATAATAAATCAATAGGAAAGATAAAATTTTCCACCTTGATTGAAACGTTCTATATCCCTTTTTGGATAATTGATCGATCGATCAGCTATATTAAGGGTTATAGCAGTAGGATACACTTCTTCTAATCCTAGCCTTATGAAGATAGACAATGACATTAGGTTTATACTTGCTCTAAGATCACATCAACCTTTTTCAAAAAAATTTTCTCTTATTGCATAAGGAATAGTAAATCTCCCAGGATCCTTAAATTTTCTAGGAAGCATCTTCTGAATGATAACGCTGCACTTACACTAAGCGCAATAGTCTCATAATATCTAAACTTCCTCTTCTTGATAAGAATATCTTTAATAAACTTTACATAATTGGGCATTTGCTTTAGAGCTTCATCAAAATAAATATTAATAGTTAGCTTCTTAAATACTTCCAAATTTTTTAAAATTTGCTGACATAACTTCTTTTGTTTGAGTTTTTGAGGAAATGGAGGAGGTGGTTTTCTAAATCTTTAGAGATATTCTCCAAAGGTTTTTTTAGTTTCCAAAGTCTCCTTTTCATTGTCAATGTCTTTCCGAACTACATCCTCCAACTCTCTTCCACTCCTTAGATGAACAACTTTTACATGCTCCTTATTCTTCTCTTTAGGTTAACCTCAAGGTTGCTAGGAAGAGTATCTTATGTTAGATTGCTAAGGGAGTTAGCAATATTCCCTATTAGTTCTCCATGTTTCTTATTTCTACACCATGACATTAGAGTTGATTCCCCATCTAACATACAAACTCCTTCCAAGATAACGTCTTCTCCTTAAATTATGTGTTAAAGTTAAATTTTGAAGGATAGGAAAGTTTATAGTTGGTACTACCCTGGTTAATCTAATTTCCTAAAGGATTTGTCTGATTATTTCCCCATTGTTGGTTTCCCTCACCAAAATTTTAATTCATGTTAAAGTTAGGATAACTCTTCCAACCTAGGTTATAAAAATTGGAATAAGGGTTATTAGGTTTCCTTTTAAATGCATTTAAGGTTTCAAATGATGAAGTACTAGCATCAAAAATTTTTCCAAAAGAATTTTTCTGATATAGTAAAGGTACTTGAGGTTGGTTCATTCCAAATTTTTCTAGCTTCCTTGATATTGCTGCTACCTGAGAAGTTAGAATTGACAACATATCTATATCATGAACACTAGCTACCTTTCTAGGGTTTAGTCTTTTAGAATGCTGTTGGAAGACATCTCCTCAATTAGAGGATAAATCAAATGGCTTGGACATGAGTGAACCATCAACGATAACATCAAGGATACATCTAAGGGATCTTACTAAATCATTGTAAAAAATATGAATAATTAATCAATTGGGCAGAACATTATGTGGACACTTTTTAATAAGTTCCCTATCTATCCCATGTCTTATAAATTAACTCACCTTCTAACTGGAAACATTAAGTAGTATAATTCCTAATTTTAGCATTTTTTGAAAGTGGAAAGTACATAGATAGAAATTTTTCGGCTAAGTCACCCCAAGTCCTAATCAATTTAAGTGCTAATGAGTTCAACCACATTTAGCCTTATCCCTCCAGGAACAGGGAAAAAACTAAGTCTAATAGCATCCTTTAAAATTCCATTATAACAAAACGTAACATAAAGTGTTGGAAAACTTGTTGACCGACATGCAATTACTTGTAATTTTAATCTCCAAAATATTGTCAAAATCTTGACCCAAATTATATTCAATGGTGTGTGTGAATAAATGTAATGATATGAAAAATAAATAACAATAATTCACACTAGAGATACTACACAAGTATACATATCGTTTTAAGTAATATATGATTTTCCTTAAGAACCCCAGTATCGATCCAACGAAGATAGTTGAACTTTTTAAATTGGTTTGCTAAACTCAAATGTAAATTCTATCTAAATTACAGATTTAAATGAAAATGAAATGATAAAAATAAATAAGACTAAATTAAAGTAGATAAAAATAACTATAAATAACAACTTAATAAAATTAATTCAAACGAGTATGAATAATATGTAAAGATCTTTCCCCTTACAATGAGATAATAATCTATGTAGGATTTGAATGAGTAAAAGTATGATGATTTATTGTAAATTCTTTACCTCCTCCCAGTGCTAGCAAAGAACATTGGATAATTTAGACTTTTTCACTAGCCTGTGTAGTAGTGATGAATAGTTTATGGCCTCTCACCTCTAGATTACCCACTATGCCCTCTTTACAAGACCTATTAGGGACCCTCACAATCCAAAATTTGAACCAAATTTGAAAAAGAATCTTGTTTGTTACCCTAGAAACATCAATTCTATGCCCATCTAAACTTATCTCCCTAACTATTTGCACCCCCTTTAGGTGATTGCAATGGCTCTACCTAGAATGAAGTGTGACACTCACTAGTTGGTTGAAACCATAGCCATCCAGGGTCTTTATGTTTCTCAATGGATTTGAACCTCACAAGTGGCCAATTTGTAACGTCAATGAAGAATTGGTAAAAAGTTCATCACAACCTTTAAAAGTAAATAAAAATCTTTTAATCATTCTCATCCCACAAGATTAATTCCTAGGTGCAAGGAGAAAGAAAGGGAACTACTCAGAATTCTTTGAGAATAAAACAACAACACCTAATTTTTATTGAAATCTAAGTCTTATAAACAAAAAATTAAATACAAATACAAAATATCTTATGTCTTCTCCCCAACACAAATTCTGGAGTCTCGTTGAAGAAATCTTCAAACTCTTACTATTACAACACAAAACACACTAAAACATACACTTGCACACTAAAGTGGGACTTCAAATGCTGCCAAAAAGTCCTTTATCCATCTAATTTTTGCTCATATTAATAGATATATGAAAATAGCCAAGGGTTTATTCAAACATCCATTTAAAATTTAGCCAAATTCAATAAGTCTTCTAGAATGGTAGTAATTAGCGTTATAGCATCAGTTTGGGAGCTATAACGTCCATTGCCCACATTTATGGTGCTATGGCTCCAGAGGATGGCACTATGGCTCCATACCATTTTGCACAAATTTTGGTCATTCTTTGTTCCTTTTCTCCAAATATCTATTCCATGTACCTGAAACTCAAAACTTGTAAAATACCTTCCTTTAAAATACAATATCACTAAAAATATGCATGAAATGATCTTAAAATATGCACTAAAAATAGGTAATTTCAAGATGGATCATTCCGCTAAACTTAAAAGTTACTTTTCCTCAAGTAACTCATTTACACTATGTAAAAATTATAACTTGTGGAAGTGAGTCTAACTTGGGGATTTCTATAGTTTTTGTTTTATATATGTTCTAGTGAAACTTTAGAAAAAAATTTAATAACTCAAGTAAAAACTGAAATTTCGAAATATCTAGTAGTCAAGTCTAAGAGTTTTGATTTTTCTATTCATTTCAAGAATAATTGTAATTTGGTCATAATTTGAATGGTTAGAAGAATTACAAAAAAAACATCATAAAAGTTTCATTAGTATGGATGCTAATACTTAAAGCCTTAACATAGAAATGTAATTAAGTTTCTTTCCTTAAAATGATTCAAGTCGAGCTAATTTTTGATTAGGCATCTCCTCAAACTTTTCCTTACACTTTTTAATTCATACTCTTCTTTTTTCCTTTTTTTTCAATTATGTGCTTTTCTTCTTCCTTAGGATCTTTTTCAATCCTTTCTTTTTCTTTTCATTTCATTTGAGAACTACTATATCTAGATAGCCTTTAATGATTTTGAACTCCTCCATCCTCTTCTTAAAGTTAAAAACTTTAAAGATTTCCTTTTTTGACAAAATTGTATTAGCTTTGAAAAAGATTTTTCATAAAATTTCAACTCATTCTTTTTAAAGTTAAATTATTAAATTCTTAAGAGTTCCAAAAATCCATTTTTCTTTACTTAAAATAGTAAAAATACAATCTTATCCTCTCATACTAATTATTTTAACTTTAGAACTAACCCTTATTATATAAAAAGTTTTACTTAAGTTTTCTATACGATTTATAAAATAAATAATGTAGTTATTTAAAGCTAATCCCAAAATACCATAGGTTATGTTAAAATAAATTTTAAAAATATAGTTCTTTAAGGATAAATAAAGTTTAGTTCTGTTAAGAAAATTTTATCCCTTCCCCCAAACTTCAATTTTTAATTAACTTCAATAGATTAGTTCAAGCAGAAAGAAAAAATTATAAAGTTTAGAGATAATAGAATAGTACAGGTACAAGTAATAAAGACAATAGAAATTAGCATGTTTAAAAATAAAATGATTATTCTAGCATTTACATTGAAATGAAAAATAAACATTAAAAGCAACATAATGATTTAGTACAATAGAAATAACTTTAACAATTTATACAAATGCCAATTTAAACATTGTAACAAACATAAAACAAACTAACTACGAAAATTCTAAACATGAAGATAGAAAATAAAACACAACAAAACAAACAGAAAATGCTATACATCATCATCTCCTTCACCATCACCATTATCATTGTCATCATCATCATGATCATCATGATCATCATCATCAAAGCTTACATCCTCCTCCATATCATAAGGTTTATAAGGCTTATATGTAGAGCAAGTAGGAAATACTACTATGTAGTCACCCCATAAGAATTTCTCCAATGCATCATGATAAGCAATGTCATAGTCCACTCTTCTCTGCATATGCTCAACATTATAACTAAGATGGCTTTCCAAAATCTTCTACTGATTCTGTAATGTCAAAATATCTCCTTGTTGAATGAATAATTATTCCATAAGAGTATCAAGTGAAGTAGTTCCATATGTAGAAGATCTAGAAATGGAAGCTGAAGCTGAATTAGAAGGAAAATCAAAGCATTTACTTCTAGATCTTACTCTAATATGCATTCCATACATCTCCAAATTAGTTTTTTTTCCAATTGGCTTAAGAGATGGTAAAACTTCTTTCCAAGTCTCATATTTTACTCCAGATTCAACAAACATGGTTGTAATAAGAGCAAGATAACCCACACCTCCAGTAGTTCCCCCCCTCGAAGAAATATGAATATTCTTGTAAATTAAAGAGCCAATGTCATTGATTTGTTCATCTGAATGCAGTTGTTCAATGTGGCTCTTTCTCGAGTTACCTCGCTAAAGTGATTAGTAGGAAGTAGCCAACCAGAAATAAAATAATGCTAGACACGAGAATGAACATTTAACTTCGAGAAAAAAAGTTCAACCATCGTCCATTCTTAATTTTTCATACTCCATTACCATCAGTCAAAAATTGCATAATTTTGTCCAATTCCTCTTCAATAGGTTGAAACTCAAAATAGAAACATGTAGAAACACTATGCAGTTTGTAAATGTGATTGATCCAAGCAGAACCTATATCCACATACTATCCTCTCACATGAACTAAATCATCAGTTTCGTTAGGTAAATTCACGTAGAACTCTCTAAGCACAAAAACCATAGCGATGACAGTGAAATAGCAAAAAACTTTTCCACTATTGCATTGCAATCATGTATCCTACTATACCACTAGGGCAAAGGAAACTTCTTTTTGCAATCAATTTCTTAGATTGCAGATTGCTGTATCGGTCCCGAGCTTTCATGCTCATGAGTTTATCAGCATCAATAACTCCCTTTTCTTTTCCTCTTTTCATCTTAGGAACCATGAAAGAAATATAGAAATTTCAAATAAAATTCTAATAAACCTCAAATATATGATTTTTAGGTTCCAACTAACACATTCTAAACAAAATAATGATTCATCCATGGATTTCTCTTCATTTCAACCAAGTTTTGAAATTTTTGGCCATACCCATATTTTGGAAGAAATCCATGGTGAAATAAATAATTTCCAAAGAAAAGATGAAGATATTACCCATAGATGATGAAATCTAGAGTTTAAAGTTATTCCTCCAGCGAGTTAAAGAACGCCGGAGCAACATATCAACAAGCTATCATGAAGATCTTTAAAAACCTCATTCACAACCAAGTGGAGTGCTACGTGGATGATTTGGTCATCAAGAGCAAATATAAAGTAGACCATTTATATGATTTAAGGATCGTGTTCGAATGAGTACGATAATATAATATCAAGATGAATCCCTTAAAATGTGCCTTCGACATCACCTCTAGAAAATTTATAGGAATCGTTGTTTGTCATCGGGGAATCGAGATCTACCCAAAGAAGATTAAATCTATCTTGGAAATGCCTCCTCCCAAAAATTTGAAACAACTTTGTTCCTTTTAAGGAAAGTTGGCATATCTGAGATGATTTATTTTTAATCCTCAGGTAGATGTCTGTACTTCTCGACATTAATTAAAAAGGACATCAAATTCGTTTGGGAAGAGAAATGCCAACGGTCCTTTGAGGACGTCAAGCAGTATTTATTGACACCTCCTGTTTTGGCAGCCCCTATCTCAGGAAAACCTTTGATACTTTATACCGCGGCCTTAGACGACTCTCTCAGAGCCCTGTTGGCCTAGGTCAATGACGAGGGTAAGGAAAATGCACTCTACTACTTAAGCCAACGTCTAATACCGATGGAGGTAAAGTATCCTCCTATTGAGAAATATTATCTAGCTTTAATTTTTGTCACCCAAAAGCTTAAGCATTACATGCTCTCCCATAAGATTACCCTCATTTTGAAAGTTAATCTATTACAATATTTGATGATCCAACCAACACTTTTTGGATGTTTAGTAAGGTGTTCGATGATTTTATTGCAATTTGATATAACTTTTGTTCCTTTCTGTGCTATCAAGGGACAAATTCTAGCAGATTTTCTCAAAGCACACCCACTTCCAACTGGGCACCCTCTCAATGATGAATTGCCAGACAAAAATATATTGCAAATAGAACCATCCTGTGTCAGACATTAAGAAATGTACTTCGATGGGGCTTCATCAGCCATAAAAGACAAAGGATCAGAAATGATTATGCTAGGCAAAACATGAGGTTGTCTGATTTTCATCACGCCAGATAAAGGTACGTTGAGATTCTTCTACCCACTGATAGAGCCATTCATAAACAATGAAGCATAATATGAAGCGTTTTTCACCGGGCTGGAGTTGACAATCTCAATAGATATAACAAACATTGTCATCTATGGTGACTCACAACTCATCAGCTAACAAGTTGCCGGACAATACAAGATTTTGAAACCAAGGCTAGCAGAATTCCACCGGCACACAATGAAGCTACTTGAAGAAATCCTCAGTATGACTCTCTACCGGATTCCTTGGGGCGATAACGTCCATGCCGATGCTTTAACAAAACTTGCCAAGGAACTGACATGTCCACAAGAGGATTCCATTGACATTAGAGTTCAAGGATGACAAGTTTTGTCTCGGATCAAACTTGACAACTTATTCAAACTCAAAAAAAAAGAAGGAATGATGATTGCAGTTGCCGACATCAAAGAAGACTGGCGTAAGCCCTTAATAGAATATTTGCATACTAAAAAACTGCCAGAAGACAAGTCCAAGGTATATCACATCACAAGAAGGGCTATGTCATATGCTCAAGTGGGTGATTTCCTCTACAGAAGATCATTCGATAAGATGTGGCTGAGATGTCTAAGAAGAGCTGAGGCACAACATATCATCAAAAAAGTAACGCTGGATTGTGTGGTGCTCACCAGTCAGAGCCAAAGATGAAGATGAAGATCAAGAGACTTGGATATTATTGATTGCATGGATATAGCTAGAGGATGTCACTTTTGTCAAGTGCATGGGGTGGTCTTACACCAACATCCGAATGTGCTACACCAAATCGTTGCCTCGTGGCCATTTGAGCATTGGGGCAAGGACATAATAGATTTAATAGACCCTCCATTCTCTAAGGGACTTAGATTTATTCTAGCCGCTATGGATTACTTCTTTAAGTGGGTAGAGGCAGTACCGTTATGAGAGGTTACAACACAACATGTTTGGAACTTTTTAAAAGTCAAGTCATCTACCGTTTTGGTGTACCACACAGAGTGATTTCCCACAATGGACAGCCTTCAAGAGCACAAAGATCAACAAGGTATTACTATTCCAGAGGAAAGAGACTCGCCGAAGCCTTCAACAAGATGCTCGTGTAAATCTTAAAGAAGACATTGGATGAAAACAAAAGAGGTTGGCATAATAAACTATTGGAAGCTTTATGGGTCTATCGAACAATGTTTAGTCCCACTCAATGTACACCTTACGCACTTGTGTACGCGTCTGAGGTTGTACTGCCACTGGAAGTTCAGACACCATCTCTCAGAGTACCGTCGCCAACCAAATTACAACCAAACAAATTGCAAAACTTAAACTTGAAGAATTAGAAAGTCTCGAGAGAAAAATGACTAGAAGCACAACAACATTTGGAGCTCTACCAAGCAAAGATGGTGCAGGCTCATGACAAATTGGTCCACCCGAGGGCATTCAAAGTTAGTGACCTTGTTCTCATTCTCAAAAGACCTATTCTTGCACACTGTAAAATAAGTAGAAAATTTGAACCAATGTGGGTGGGACCATTCAACATAGAATAAGTTTACTCAGGAGGAGCATACCAATTTGTGGATTTTTGAGGTGAAAGATCTATGCTGTCGGATAATGACCGCTAATTAAAGATATACTACCCAATGTGACACTGCTTGAAGCCTTCTTTTTGAAACTTTGATTATGGTGGGGATATTTTTTTGGCTAAGTGTCTGCGACTGGGTCCAAAATTTTGTAATAAAACTAATCTCAATAAAATAAAAATTTTGAAATTTGTTCACTTTAATTTTCTCCTTTTGTCTCTAATTTTGAAATTAAATTAAATTAAAATAAATTAAATAAGAAATTTGTGCCTGTACAAATTAAAATGTTTGTTTAATAAATGCTTTGATTTTATTTTTGTTCATGCTGAATTTTAGTGCATTGATGTTTTTTTGTCTTATGTAAAAAAATGTCGGGACCAAAGCTAATTTTTGCCTTTAGAGACGGCTTGAATCTCACACTGAATAAAGAAAGGGCGGCTCAGGGTGACATCATTGATTTTTACTTAGACTTCGGTTAGGTCAATGCAAGTTATGAGGGTCCCCTAATGGACATAGTCAGATGCCAAGAGAAGGAAGGGTTAATGTCGCTATTGAGGATCGGTACTAAAGATGACTCCTCCTCGAAGAGAAAAAAAGTGATAACACAACAGAATCTGATGGAGGGGACTAGCCATCTACCGTCCATGATAACTGCACCAACAAGGGATCTATTTGGTGCTGATGAAGAAAGGGTGTCAGATTCCCCATTAAGAAGAACTCAAAGTTAAAATGCTAATCGCCGCAAACACAAATCTTTCCTATGAGAGGAAAAGAGATACATGAAGGAGGCATAAAATACACTTACCCCAATCTCTGAGGGGAAAATTTACAATCCCTGCATGAGAGAGACTTCTACTAGACCACCTCAAAGTTTGAGTTTCCTGCAGAGCAAATACTATCAACAGTACCAGATGAACTTTACAGGGGTTGCCCAATTTGTAACATTGAGGTTCCTACACAAGCATCAACCGTAGAAACATTCGTGAAATGTCCAACATGCAATGTTCCCCACTTAGACCACCACAATTCTTTAGAGGAATTCATATCCTCTAACATGGGACATCAGGAGACAACTTACTCGGACACTGAGTCGTATATTCCATTACCTACATAGCCAAGTCAAACATGGCATCTTATGGATGTGGAGATGAGGGATCCGACTTGACAATCTCAAAGGATCCCTACGACATAACTGGAAAGGATGAACAAAGTTAAAGGATGAGAATTTGAATTCTATGGGGAAATACAAGAAAAATTTGTCAACATTTTGGAAGGCCCGGAGTTGTACAAGAGACTTCTCTAAAAACGATGAAAGAAGAATTATAGACTACATTTTTGACCTGAGAGAAAGAGGTCGAGCTGGTCTACTAATGGAAAGAAATTATTCAAAACCATGAAAGAAGAGGCGCAGAAAGGGCATGATAACCATCTAATGTGGTTGTTGTTATAATTTCTTAAGAAATGATGAGGTGGATCCTATGCCATTTGAATTAAAGAGAATAATCAGCAGAATTGTCAAATGGAGTATACTACCAGCCGAATGCATTCCAAAATGTTGTATAATCAACATTTACAATGAAGGAGATTGCATTCCCCCACACATAGATCATCATGATTTTGTAAGGCCCTTCTGTACGATGACCTTCATGAGTAAGAGAAATATTCTGTTCGGAAAAGAAATCGACGTTATCAGCCCTGGGAAGTTTAGGGGATCTTTTGAGATTTCACTATCAATGGGTTCAATATTGATTCTTAAAGGAAATGGAGCAGACTTAGCCAAGCACTACATTCTAGGGGTACAACATCGTAGAGTTTCTGTGACATTCAAAAGAACGGACAACAACAAGATGCCATATGGGTTCCGACAAGATCCAGAGTTAGAGGAGTTTCACTAGTATGAGCTATGAGGGGGTTGCACCTCTAAGTACATGTAAAAGGGAATTCTTGTCTTGGAGCATGTCTTAATTAGTCAGCTTGATCAGGAGTGTGGCATATATAATATGTACTTGATCCTGATTTTCTATATATGTAAGGATTTATGAAGTTGACACCACTACGTGAAGATTTTAATTCCTGACAATGGTTCCTAAAACTTGATCCCCAAAATTATATTTGTGCAAAATTAATAAAGTTGACTCCGTTTTGCAGCGATGCCAAAAACTTGGTTTGTTATTTTATGAATAAGAAATTAAAGCAATTTATGTTGGGATTCTACGCAAGTATACATATTGTTATCAAGTAATACAAGACTTTCTGTTTAAGCCCCAAATATCAATCCCATGAGGAAGGTTTAAGTTTTAAATGGAAACCTAAATTGGGAAAGTCACAACAATAAAGAAAATCTACTACACTAATTTTTAATATTTAAGGTGCTATCAGAACTAAATTATCAACTACTACTAAAACTGTAAAGTAAAACTAAACAATAACTACCAAACTATATTTTTGTGATAAAGTTATCTAATATGAGAAAGCATCTTTCCCACTACAATTAGTTTTTGGTTAAATGAGAGAGATAAATGGTTTAAAATTGTATTGTTCCATATATGGGTAATTTAATTCTCTACCTTTAGTCAAGTGTTATAGAGAATCACTGGCTAATCTCAAGTTTATTCTTTAAATCCGTGGTTAGGCTGGGAGGATACTGACTCTCACATCAGAACTCCCTCTTCCCTTCCCCTGAAGGCTAACACTCGCTTTAGTTCTTAAACACCAAGACCAAATTGGGGATTTTAGTCTGTCACCCCAAAATCTCCAATTCTTCACCCAGTAATATATATTTCCCTGTTTATTTGCGCCCAATTTCATGAACGAAACACTCCTTCATGGAATCGAACGTGATTCTCACTTTGTTGTAAAACTCATACTCGATTTCCTGGATAGTATGTTTCACAATAATGTTAACATTTTGATTGGCCAAATCAAAAAGTAAATTAAGAATGGAGTGAAAAATCATCACAATTTATTTTTCATTTTAAAATTATCACATCTAAATTATCTCTTCATTTTAAATATCTCAGAGTAGGGAGAAAGACAAAGAAAAGTACTTAGACCTCATGAGGAAGATACGACAAAATGTGAATTTCAAAAATAAAAGAAAGTTTATACAACAATAATAAACAAACAGTATTTATCTTTAACTCCTCCTTAAAGAAAATCCCATGTAGCATCTCTCGGACTCTTTCTCTCTTCACGAGACTCTTGATTCTCTCTTTAAAGATGTAAGGAAGATGAAATCTCTCACTTTCCTCCCTCTCTGACCACTCTTAGGAGAATCACACTTAGACTCACCACACTAAACAATACACACAATGGAACACTCAAGAAGACTCAATGACATACTAGACCTCCCTTTTTCTAATCAACTTTTTCTCTAAATAAAGCATAATGTTAGTTTTCTAAGAGGTGTATCCAATAACTTTTCAAAAAGCGACCAATTTCATCGAATCTTCTAGAAATTTGCCTAGCAACAACATTTGCGCCGTCGACGCCCTTGATCCAAATTAATTTATGTGCCCTGTTAAATGGCGCCATCGACACCCCCACTGCTCTGAACTCCTCCTTCATGCTGGCGCCATCGGTGTCCTTGCTGGCACTGTCAACGCTGAGTTTTTCTTCTAAAACTCCATTTTGACTCCAAATTCCATCCTTTTTTCTTGAAGTGCTAAAAATCATCAACCTACAATAAAACATGAAAAATACCTTCTTTTAAAACACAATATCACTAAAAATGAGTATAAAATATAGATCTAAAAATGCATATATTTTTGATGCATTAAAATTTCCTACACTTAAATGTTACTTGTCCTCAAGTAACTCCTTTACTACGTAAAAATATGACATATAGTAAAGAATTTAACTTCTAGATTCCCATATTTTGGTCTACTAAATATCATAACATAACTTAAGAAAAAATTTAAAATAACTCAAGTTAGTACTAAAGGTATAAGAATATATAGCAATCAAGTTTAAGATTTATGATTCTCAATTATTTTTAAGAAAAATTGCAAATTCATATATTAAAGCCGCTTAGAATATCCATATGAAAAAGAACTTCATGAAAACTTTATTAGTAAATATGCTAATACTTAAATACAAGTTTAGAGAATGTAGCCAAGCCTTCTTCCTTAAGTTGATTCAAGTGAAGCCAATTTTTGATTATGCATCTCCTCAAGCTTCTCCTCACATATTATTCATTTTCTTTTTTTTTCTTTTTTTTCTTTCAGGATCATTTTCAATCCTTTCTCTTTTTTTATGTGAGGATTAGTATATCTGGATAACCTTTAATGATTTTGAGCTTCACTATCCTCTTCTTAAAGTTAAAAACTTTTCACATTCCTTCACTTAATAAAATCATATTAATTTTAAAGATTTTTCATAAAGTTTCATTCTTTTCTTCTTACATGAAATTCAAAGGTTCTTTATACTTCAAAAATACAAATTTCTTTACTTAAATTGTAAAAAACATAGTCTTATTCTCTCATACCAAATAACTTAATCTCTAGAATTACTCTTTATTATTGAAAGTTTTTACTTAATCTTACTAAATATTTAGAAACAAAAATATAGTTATCCAAAGTTAGGTTCTACTACCACAGGCCATGTTAAATTGAAAATTTTAAAATATAGCTCATTGGACAAATAAAATAAAGTTTCTTTGTTTTAAAAATGAATTTTTATTCCCCCCAAACTTAAATTTTTAAAAGATTAAGCATGAAAAACTGAAATTACAGGGTGAAAGAAAATAATTAATGCATAAAGAAAAGACATACTTGTTGAATGTTCTGATTTTAAAACTTAATTCTAAAATATTGCAGGTGCTAATATGAAAAGTTACAAGACTTAAAACATTAAATAACACATAATATATATAAAAATATTTGATGAGAAAGAATTAACTAAAAATAACTACAACAAAGTACTAAAAACAAATAACGACATTAAAATAAATTTCAATTCAACAACATCTCTACATATTATAGTTCAAAAAACAACATTCAATACAAATCAAAGTTTTACATTTAATAAACTAAACAATAACAAAAAAAACAAAATGCAACAAACAATAAACTAAAGAAAATACTAGAACTATGACTAAGCAGACATCTTCACTCATCCTCTTCTTCTTCTTCTTCTTCAATATCAAAGTTTTGCTGTTGATAAGGGGTAAAGATAGGGTGACTAGGAAACTGTATTGAGTGGTCACCCTTTATGTATCTTACCATAACATCATCATATGGAGCATCATATTCAAACTTTTGCTTTGTTAAATTATCATTATGTGCATTCCTGGCCTCCAAATTTTTAATCCTGCTCTCCATCCTTAAAATATCTCCTTGTTCGATCATCATATATTCCATAAGTTCCTAGAGAGTAGAGGCGCTAGAAGTAGAAGGAGTATCCCTAATCCTACTTCCCGTTTTCCATCCAATATGAGATTCGTAGGTTTTAACGTTTGCTGGCCTAATAGGTTTAAGAGGCTTAATCCTTTCCTCATTAATTCTAAAATCAACTCCTGACTACTCACATAATGTGAAAATCAGGGTAGGGAGTGCTAATCTACCAGTTGTCTCACTCATAGCAATAGAATGAATGTTCTTATAGATTATAGATCCAACATCTAGACCTCTCATCTGTTGAATACAGAACTTTAGGATAGCTCTATCCTTAGTAACTTCACTATGGTGATTCGTAAGTATCATTTTGGCATATATAAAGTAATTCCAGGCCTTGGATATTACATTTAACATAGAAGCAAGGAAGTCTACCTTAACGTTATACTTCACTTTCCAAGCTCCTCTTGCATTAGAAAGAAATGAAATAACTTCATCCAAAGCCTTGTTTGTAGCAGAGAATTTGTTGTACTTACAGAGAAACGCTTCTCGCAACTGATAAAATTCATTAATCCTCTTCAGGTTGAATTCAACCATTTTACCACGAACATAGACGTGGTCATCAGAAGTCTCCTTAAAATTGGCATATAACTCCATGGATTTAACAATAACAGCCTCGGAAGTAAAGTAATAGAAATTCTCCCACTGCCGAGCAACAATTAATCTTTTGATTTCACCACCAGGATTTTTGAATGCTCGATCCAAAATTATTTTCTTTGTATTTAGTATACTATTGAAATGAATGCTAGCTTTGTAGTTGATGAATTTTTGGTCATCAAATTCCAATTTCCTCTTTCCTTTGCTCATCCTTGGTGCCATTGTAATCTTAGAAAGAAAGGAGAAAAATTGATAAAATCCAAATAAATTCCAAAAATTTTGAAAATCCCAACATGGAATGTTCTAAACTTAAATTCACTAAGAAAGAGTTCTTCACCGAAGGATTTTCTCAAAATCTCCTTACAAATTTTGAAATTTTGGATCTTGACAATGTAAGCAAAATCCTTGGTGGAAATTAAAACTTTTGGTTCAAAGTGTAGCTCTTGCCAAGAAAATATGAAATTTAAACTTCTTTTGTCTTCTAATCCCTTTAAATCCAAGTGTTTACAAGCTCTAGGGGTGTAAACCAAAGGTTGCAGGTGACCAAAGGGGTAAAAATGGCATTTCACAAAAATTTCAAGGTATTTGGGGATTTTCAGGTCTCGAGCGCCATCGGTGCCAGTGCCAAAAATAGAAAATTTTCATAATTTTCGTATATTAGTTATTTCAAATTTCCTTCAATGTCTAATTAGTCTTTTTAAACAAAAATAATCATCCTTAATAGCCCACAAACAAATGTTTTTACAAACAACACAGAACTAACTTTTATATATGAAATTCAAATTTTTTTACAAACATATTTTTAAGCACAGTCACACATACATAAAGAAAATCATAGTATAATTCAACATTGAAATCAAGCCACAACACTAGAACCCTGAAAACTGAACTATACATACAATTAAAGTTATAGGAGTTCTGAAGCAAAGCAAATCCAACACAATTACATTAAAAACATAATTAGTTTTAAACAATGGAATGTCCAACTTCTTTGATTACTCTTCTTCATCTTCAGTATTGTCTCCTCCTCTAATATCTCTCATAAACTGGTAATGTACGTACAAGCTGTAGAAGGGTCGGTACGGGAATTGATCAGTCAAATTTTCATCAATTCATTTATTCTTCTTGAACGTCTGCACCAAACCTAATTCAACACGTTTCGTATGATCAAAGTGTTCTTTTATCCTCCAATATAAGTGATCAAAAGGTAAGTAAGATTTCATATTGCATTCATGATATTATGAAGTTCTCTCTCTATTTTCTTTATTTTCTTCTCCAAAACTTGTGAACTTCCAACTGTATAGGGCATTAAGGGTGTTGAAGCATGTGATGATTGATCCAAGATAAAATCCAACGCTTCATTTCCATTCCCAATATAGTTTCCATCAATAGGATCCATGGGCTCCCAGGGTAATAACTCTTTCTCCCAACATTCCTATGGTACTTGAGATTAACAACAAAGTAAGAAGATCGTAGAAGGATGTCCCAATCCATATATAGGCCCATTCATTATAATACCCAAAATAGTTTTAAAACTAATTGATTCCACATCAGTGGGCTTTCCAATTTGAATGCAATAGTTTAAAATTGCACTTTCTTTTGTAACTTCACTAATTTTTATTGTAGGGAGTTGTTTTGCAGAGATGAAGAAATTCCATTGTTTAGATATCAGATTTAGCAGTGAAGTGGAGAATCTAATGTACCCCTCATCTTTGATTTCACAATTATCACTTTCATCCATCATAAATTGGTATACATCATACATCAAATCCTTTGTTGGTATAAAGTTCGTATAATGATAGTTCGACATGCTTTCTATCATAAACATATCATTAATTCATGATGGAATAAATGGTATGGCCTTACCTTAAATGAAGACGACTCCTTTGTTAATTCCATGTAGATTAGCGTAGAATTCTTTTCCCACTGAACAACTACTACAGCGGTAGTGTTGCATAGAACTTCCTAACATCTCTGCACTGTGATTTTCTCAATCTGCGAACTAGGATTACTCAATCCATGATTGAAAATGCCTTTCCTTGATAAGTCTCTTCTTTGATGACTTTGTTGTATAATTTCTGCATGCCAAAATTGATGAACTTTCTTTGATTGAAAACCCCATATCTTGAAGTGTTTCTGGAATTAGAAGCCATGGATTTTAAAATCTGGAAGTTTCTGGTCGTCCAAAATGGTTTTTATGCTTTTAGAAAGTCCTTAAGGCCGCCAAAATCCTCCTGAACCACCGAAAACGCACTGGACGTCGTCGACACCCCCGATGGCACTGTCGGTGCCATGACTCTGTAAAAGGGCGTCGTCGGCGCCAAAGCCATAGTTGCGTCTGATTCATTTTTTGTTCAATNATTTTTCTGCCACTAAATAGGTTCCGCACTGGGTCCTAAAATACTTCACATCTCCCTTCCAAATTTGATTTGCTATTCAACAAATTAAACCAAATCATGTTGTGCTGCGCACACTTTGAAATTTTCTTACATTAATTAAATTTTTAAACCTCTTAATTTTTCTTAAATAAGATTTTAAATACCTGTAAATTAAGACCCGCCCGGTCTACAAATCAACCTCTACTTTCAGTGCTTGCACTAAAAAGTATAAGGTTTTTTGTCATATAGCGAACCCTAAAACTTTCTGTTTTAAAGTCCGCTACAATGACCTACCCAACGCTGACCTTTTCCTGCAACCTGCCACGGACCGCAGCGCCCGTAACGTCGCTCCTACCATCAAGTTCAGAGCTAGATTTGAAGACCTCGAGGTCATCCTCAGGAGAGCCCCGTTCGTGGTGATGAAAATTGCCACTCCAAAAATGCAGGAGCCGCCTGTAGAATTCAGTCTAAACTGCCTTCAAGACTTCCCTACCTGCTAAAAGGCCAAAGCTACTGCCGTCGCGACACCAGTCAAACCTGCTATCCTCGTTGCTGCTAAGGGGAAAGAAGTAATGATTTTTGAAGATTTGACTGAGGGATTAACCGTCCCACCACCTGTGTTTGAATTAGATCAAGTTTGAGGACTGTTCCGCTGACTCAAACTCAAAGGGGGAACTGTAACAAAAAAATTCGAAGGTGCTATCAAAGCTCAGGCTCCTGAAAAGACACCCGTTGAGGAGGAGCCTCATCAAGTTGAAGAAGTGTTACCAGAAATTTATCCACTCCTGCGAGGAAGTAGATTCCATCCTCTAATAGATACCGATGAATATGAGAGTATCTGAAGGATCGCTGCCGCATTACCGTCACTTCATGGACACAGTGAGGAGAGGAAGAAGTCTCTCCTATCACTCGAGTTAGTGCAGTTTTCAGAAGGCTTGCTACCAAAGAAGGTTGTTTAGTTAGCAAGTTACTTAAACTAGTGGGAAATGCAATTTCTCCTCACATGAAGAAGGAAATTTTGAAGGGTGTTAACTCCGCCAGATAGTCCCACAAGACAGCTGGAGTGCAACCTACACGCATCCCCGTTTGGTTCCGTTTGGGGAACAAAATTGATATCGCAGTGATTCTTGACTGACTTTTTTTTAAATCGACAAATACAAGAATTTGATGGCGCTACTAGAAGATTTAGTTTCCAGCAACGACGTCCAAAGACTTGATTGTGACTTTACAGATGTGTTTGATTTGATTAAGATGTATAAATATAATAAACGGTGTTAAAATCTTGACTGCGACTTTATATATATGTGTTTGATTTAATAAAGATGTATATATATAATAAATGTTAAAGTCGAATTTATCAACGCAAGTATACGTATCGCTCAAGTAATATAGGGCTCTAATTGAGTCCTATATATCGATCCCACATGGAGTAGTTTAGAATTACGGACTAAGACCTTAGAAAAGAAAGACTTTAATCACAACAACGACGTTCAATTTTCTTATCTGTCACTAATAGGCAATTGAAATGAATAGATAATTTTAATAACTAATAAATAACTAATGATATAAAGTAGGGTTTAATTTTGATATTCAATATATAAGAAAGCATCCTTCTTCTTGTCAAGAGATTATAGTGAATGGATAAAATGAATTAGTTCAATTTATATTGTGCCAAATAGGTGCATTCCTATTCTTTACCCTTTGGTCCAGACATAAATAACATTGACTAATCCTATGCTTGGTTACTGATTCTGCGGCTAGGCTGGGAGGATACCGACTCTCACTTCAGAGCTCCCACGTTCCCCTCATCTGAGGGCTAACATCTAGACATCAACACCCAAATGATAGGACCGAATTAGGGATTTTAGTCTGTCACTCTAAAATCTCCAATTCTTCGCCATATAATAATATTTCACTATTTATTTGCACCCAACTTCTAAGGGCTTTGACCTCCCTTTATCTTGGATGTAACCTTCACTTTAGTTATAAAACTCAACATATTTTAACAAATCAACTGGCCAGATTGAAAGTAAATTAAGATCAAAGTGAAAAGATCATCACAATTTCTTAAACATTTTCATGGCTTCACCAATTCAAATCACAATTTCAAAAATCTCGAGACAAGGAGAAAGACAGAGAAAACTACTTAGAACTCATGAGGACAACACAAAAAAACTCAGAATTCATATATAAAATAGAATTCATACAAACTACAACAAGTAAATAACTTATCTCTAATTTCTCCCCAAGAACACTCCTCAAATTCCTCTGAATCTCTTCCTTTCTTTACAGCACACAAAATTCCTCTTCGAAGTAGCAAGGAGGACGAAATCTCTCACTTTCCCTCTACTCTTACAATCTCTCGAAGAATTCCTCACAATTGTTACACTCTATTGGAAATTCTATACACTAATGGTAACCACCAAGGCCTCTAGCACACTTCTATTTTCGGCCAAAATGTTCTTTTAAAGTTGTGGATGAGTTTTCCTAAGAGTTGCCTAAGCATCCCTTCAAAATTTGGCCTTATCCAAAGCTTGAGTATGCATAACCGTCGATCGCGCCGTCGGCGGGGTCGATGGCGCCATCGGCGGGCTTCTGGAGAATTTTGTCCTGTA
>JXCR01148743.1:559898-582719 GCA_002079205.1 Phalaenopsis hybrid cultivar | reverse complement strand
GGGGGGGGGGGGGGGGGGAGAAAAATTCATTTTTAAAGAAAGAAACTTAATTTTATTTGTCCTCAATGAACTATATTTTAAAATTTTTAATTTAACATGAACTATGGTGGTAGAGAGCCTAACCTTTGGATAACTATATTTGTGTTTTTGAATATATAGTAAGCTTAAGTAAAAATTTTTAATAATAAAGGTTAATTCTAGAGATTAAGGTATTTGGTAGGAGAGAATAAAACTATGTTTTTCCATTGTAAGTAAAGGAATTTGTAGTTTTGAAGTATTAAGAATTGTAGAGTTTCATGTAAGGAGAGAAGAATGAAACTTTAAGAAAAATCTTCAAAGCTAAAATGAATTTATAAAGTAAAGGAATGTAAAAAGTTTTTAACTTTAAGAAGAGGATAGAGACGTTCAAATTTATTAAAGGCTATCCATAGATAGTAATTCTCACATTAAAAAAAAAAGGAAAAAAGATTGAAAATAATCCAGAAAGAAAAGAAAAAGATGCGAGGAGAAGCTTGAGGAGATGCCTAATTAAATATTGGCTTCACTTAAATTAAGTTAAGGAAGAAGACTTGATTACATTTTCTAAACTTATATTTAAGTATTATCATATTTACTAATAAAGTTTTCATGAAGTTCTTCTTCATATGGATATTCTAAGTGGGTTTAATATGATAATTTGCAATTTTCCTTGAAAAGAAGAGAAAATCAAAAATCTTAGACTTGACTATTAGATATTCTTATATTTTTAGTATTAACTTGAGTCATTTTAAATTTTTCTTAAGTGATGCTATTATATTTAGTAGACCAAAATATGGAAATCTAGAAGTTAAATTCTTCATTATAAGTCATATTTTTATGTAGTAAAAGAGTTACTTGAGGACAAGTAACAAGTATGTTTGGGGAATTTTGATGCACCAAAAATATATGCATTTTTAAACCTATATTTTATACAAATTTTTTGTGATATTGCAATTTAAAGGAAGGTATTTTTCATGTTTTGTTGCAAGTTGATGATTTTTAGCACTTGAAGCAAAAATGATAAAATTTGAAGTCAAAATGACATTTGAAAAAAAAACTCATCGCCGACGGCACCAACATGAACCAGGAGTCCAGAACATTGTGGGCGCCAACAACGCCATTTGACAGAGATCAAAAGTTTTAATTCGGGCCACTCGCGCCGACAACACCTTCGTGGGAACCGACAATGCCAATGTTGGTGTTAGGCAAAATTCTAGAAGGTTCGATGAATTTAGACGCTTTTTGTTATTGAACACACCTCTTGGAAAACCGATATTATGCTTTATTTAAAGCAAAATTGATTAGAAAAAGAGGGGGGCTAGTGTTTAATTGAGTTTACTTGAGTGTTCTATTGTTTACTGTGGCTAGTGTAAGTGTGATTTTCTCCTAAGAATTGTTAAGAGATGGAGAGAAGTGAGAGATTTAGTCTTCCATACATCTTTAAAGAGAAAATCAAGAGTTTTGTAAAGAGAGAAAGAGTCTAAGAGATGCTACAAAAGATTTCTTTTGAGAAAGAGTTACAGATAAGTGATGTTTTTGTATTATTATTGTATAAACTTTCTTTTATTTATAAAATTCATATGTTGTTGTATCTTTCTCATGATATTTGAGTAGTTTTCTTTGCCTTTCTCCATACTCTGAGATATGGTGAAATGAAGAGATAATTTGAATGTGCCAAATTTATAATATAAAATAAATTGTGATGATTTTTCACTCAATTTTTAATTTACTTTTTGATTTGGCCAATTGAAATATTAGCATCTGTTGTGAAACCTACTATCCGGGAAATGGAGTATGAGTTTTACAACAAAGTGAGAATCACATTTGATTTCATGAAGGGGTGTTTCGTTCAAGGAATTTGGGTAAATATATCGGGAAATATATATTATTGGGTGAAGAATTAGAGATTCTAGGGTGAAAGACTAAAATCCAATTTGGTTTTCTTTTTTAAGAACTAAAGCGAGAGGTAGCCTTCAGGGGAAGGGAAGTGGAAGCTTTGGAGTGAGCCAGTATCCTCCCGACCTAACCACATATCTAAAGACTAAACCTAATATTTGCTAACAATTCTCTATAACACTTAACTAATGGTAGAGAATTAAAATTGCTCCTATTTGACACGATACAAATTCAAACCATTTTTCTCTCTCATTTAACAAAAAACTCATTGTAGTGGGAAAGATGCTTTCTCATATTTGATATCTTCATCACAGAAACATAGTTTGGTAGTTATAGTTTAACTTTACTTTACAGTCTTGCAAGTAGATGATAATTAATTCTGATAGCACCTTAAACATTTGCAATTAATGTAGTAGACTTTCTTTACTATTATGAATTTCCTAGTTTAAATTACTATTTTGTATTTAAACCTTCATCATGGGATCGATATTAGGGTCTTAAACAGAAAGTCCTGTATTACTTGATAACGATACATATACTTACGTATAATCCCAACATAAATTGCTTCAATTTCATATTTATAAATATCGAACCAAGTTTTTTTGGCATCGCTGCAAAGCGAAGTCAATTTTATTAATTTTACACAACTATAATTTTTGGGATCAATGAGGCCTCACCTCTAGGGCAAAGGTACGGATCAAAATCCTTAATTTTGCGCAAAGTTTTGAACTTTGTGAAGAAGATTTACATTTCATGTGTATCTAGCAGCATAGATGTGCTTTTCTCACTTAGAGGAAGGTGTAGGAACAAGCTGTACTTGATTTGGTTTTGTATTGAGCGAGATCTTGTGAATGCTGTCCATTTCTACGTGTATTGAATGAATGGCTAGGATCACACCAGGCGAGTGAAGGAAATGCAAACCATGAGCTGCATGGCAGTCGAAGTTCAAAATGCAGTTAATTAGAGCCCGACACGAAGAAGTTTGGAGCTGCCGAGGAACAGCGCGGTGCCGATGTAGATAAGTAAGAAATTAGGGTATTCTTTATTTAAATTAATTCAAAAACTTCATAAAATCATATCTTGGTCTAGAAAAATCATAAAAATAAAAGAAAAAATATATTTGTGCTCAGTGAATAGAGGAGAATTTATTGAACTAAAAATATTTATTAAATATTTTATTTTTAATTAATTAAAAACTTCAAAGGGAAGTTTAATTTTAATTAAATAAATAATTATTCAAATTAATTGATATTTTGAGGGTTTGTTCTTGATGACATTCGAGACCTCCTCTACTTTTTTCAAGATCAGAGGGCATCCCAATAATCAAAACCACTATTTTCCTATGACACTTGGTATTATTTTAATTAAATAATTACTTAAAATAAAATAAAAGTCAGAAAATATAAAATCAGGTTTTATAGGTTCACTATGGTTAGAGGACCTTAGGAAAAATAAAAATTAAATTTAAAAAGTTCAAAATATATTTTTACATTTAAAACCAATAAATATTATTAAAAAATTAGAAAAATAAAAATTAAATAAAAAAATCATCATAACATCATAAAATGAAGAAAATGATCTTGTAAAGTCTTTGTAAAATTTTGAAAGCGAGAAAATTTATTTTTAATATAAAAATATATTTTCTAAGTAAAGAGTTATTTTTGCTTAAAATAATTATATAGAACAAAAAAAATGTAGAAAATTATAAAAACTGGCTTGGGTGATTTCTTAAGACCATAGAAACCTAAAATAAATAAAATTAAAGTCAAAATAAAAAAGTTCATTTTTTAGCTATTTTTCAATTTAAGAAAAATTAAAAACAATTAAAAACAAAATATAATTTTACCTCAAAATAATACAAATTATTTCCCAATTATTGAAAACAACTTAAGAATATTTTCAAAAATTTTTAAAGATGTAAAAAGGTATTTTTTCAGTATTTAAATGAATTCTCTCTTATTTTTGAATAAAATAATTATGAAATTAAAATAAAAATTAGAAAAATAAAATGAAAAATTTCTTAGTTCTCTGAGATTAGAAAAGTTTATGAAAAATATAAAAGTTAATTTTTGAAAAAAAAAATACATTATCTATATATTTAATCACTAAAATCAATTGAAAAATTAAAACATCAAAATTTCACAAAACTCATACCTAGTGGTCCTCAAATTTAAATGAACTTCTTAAATTTATCTTTAGGTCAGAAAAGATTTTTTGGTTAGTAAAATTAATTAATATTGAAAATTCTTAATTTTGAATTAAAAATAATTATAAAAATTTAAAGAAAAATATGAAAAATATAAATTCTTCTCTGATTTATAAATTAACCCATGAGTGGGGTAACAACAAAGTTTCAAAGTCATTCAAGTTAAATTGAAGAAATTAAGAAGTAAAGAACCTAACGAGTACAATGGTAATTAAGAAATTCTAAGTCCAAATTAAAATTTCAGTTAAATCAGATGGTAAATGAGTAGTAATTATGACAATTAACTCTGAAGTGATTGAAACATAAAGGGTTAAAAGGTAGGAACCAATTCACTTCACTTTGTATAAAAGTTAAATTGTAATTAACAAATATTTAAGGACTGGGAGATGATGCGGGCGGATTTAGTGTGTTAATTTTGCAATTATTTTTCAATGTTATAAAATGTACAAGACAAATATAATAATAAACAAGCAATGTAATTCCAACAAAAGTAACTTTAATAAAAATAGTTTATCTTTAAAACTCTCTTAAACTACCAAATCCCCATTTAAAAATAACTCAAGTATACGTATCACTCAAGTAATAAAGGGATTTAATGAAGTTTTAGATATTAATCCCACGGGGAAGTTAGAAATGCCTCTAAATAGTTCTTAAAATTATAATGATTATTTAAACTAAAAAAAGTAAAGTACGAAGTTTGACTATTAACTATTAAAGTGAATGCTATTTAAAATGCATATAAAAGACAGTTAACTAAACTAGAAATTAAACTTTAAAAAGTAAAATTACGAAAACTAAATGAAAGTTTTGTTTACGGAAAGTTCAAATTTAAAAAAGCATCCTTCCCCTTACAATGAGCATATAGATTGTGAATAAATTAAAATCATTTGAAAAAAATATATTTAAAAACTGTTTTGTGCCAAATAGGAGCAATCCTATTCTTTACCCTCTTTCGAGTGCTATAAAGAACATTGACTAAACTAGAGTTTGGTCCCTAATTCTGTGATTAGGCTGGGAGGATACTGACTGCCACTTTAGAGGTCCCACAACTCCCTACCCTGAGGGCTAACAATCTCGCATTAGTTTCCAAGTAACTGAACCAAATTGGGGATTGTAATCTATCACCTTAAAATTTCCAATTTTGCATCCAAAAAGGTATATTTATCTATTTATTTGCACCCAAGTCCATGGATGACATACTCTCCCATGAAATCAAATGTGATTCTCTCTATGTTGTAGAAATCATAGCCCTTTTGGAACATATATTTCTCAACAAATTTTAATATTTCAATTGGCCAGATCAAAAAGTAAATGAAGATCGGAGTTCAAATCATCACAAATTATTAACATTTAAAACTGTATAAAACAAAACTACTTTTTCACAAAATCATATTTCAAAGTAGGNAGTACTTAGAACAATTATTAAAAAATAATAATAAGATATATATATATATATATATATATATATTATACATATATAAAGTGCTTAGTTCAACGTTGTTAGCTTGACGTAATAATGTTTATTCAAGATGATCAGAATTTCTTTAAATTGTGGAATGTGCCCTTCATAATAATGTTTCAATTGATGATCGTTAACTTTAAATATCTTTTCAATTTTAGGATCTTTATTAACAACAATTCCATAATGATAGACTTTGATCACATTGAATGGTCCTAACCATCTAGATTTTACTTTTCCTGGAAATAATCTTAATCTAGTATTATATAAAAGAACCTCTTGTCCAAATTCAAAGTTCTTTTTTATTACTCTCTGGTCATGCCATATTTTCATTTTCTCTTTACAGATTTTTGCATTATCATATGCTTCATTTCTAAACCCTCAAGTTCATTGAGTTGCAATAATCTTTTCTCACCAGTGTCCTTCAGATTAAAATTAAATTCTTTAATAGCCCAAAATGCTTTATGTTCCATTTCTACTGATGAGTGGCATGTCTTACCAAAAATTAGTATATATGGGGACATTCCAATAGGAGTCTTATAGACAGTTTTGAATGCCCATAGTGCAGTATCGAATATAGCAGACCAATCCAATTTATAAGGATTTACAAATTTTTTTAAAATTCATTTTATTTCAATATTTGATATTTCTACTAGAACGCTAGTTTGGGGATGATAACCAGTAGAGAATCTATGCATAATATTATATTTTCTAATCAATTTCTTGATTCTCTTATTCCTAAAATGGGATCCTCCATCAGTAATAATTAGTCTCAGCATTCCATATCTTGTAAAAACATTTTTATTTAAAAATTTTGAAACTTCAAGCATCACATTTAGGTATAGCAATAGCTTCAATCCATTTGGACATATAATCAATAACAAGTAATATATATATAAATTTCCAAATGAAGGCATAAATGGTCCCATAAAATTTAATCCCAACACAAAAAATTTTTAACTTCCAATGTGTAATTCAGAGGTATTTCATTTATTCTAGAAATAATTCCTACTCGTTGACATCAATCACATGTTTTAATATATTCATTAACATCACTAAAAATAGTAGGCCAACAAAATCCAGCTTGGAAAATTTTATGTGCAGTTCTACTAGTTCCAAAATGTCCTCCAAATTCAGAACCATGACATCATTTAATTATTTGTTCAGTTTTTTCGTAAGGCACACACCTTCTAATAATCAAATCTTTACACTATTTATATAAATGTGGGTCATCCAAAAAATAGAATCTTGAATAATGAATAAATTTTTTTAATTATTGATTCTTTACATCTGGTGGTAGAATATCACTCAAAATATAATTTACTATATCAGCATACCATGATATATTCTTTATTTCAATATTATATAATTGTTCATCAGGGAAAGTTTCCAAAATTTCATTTGCAAAATTAGTTAATATTTCTTATTCTAGTCAAGACAAATGATCAGGTATTTGATTATCAATTTTTTTCTATCTTTTACCACAAAATCAAACTCTTGCATCAGAAGTATCCATCTAATTAATCTCTGTTCAACATCCTTATTTTGCATCAAATATTTGATAGCAGAATGGTATGTATAAATTATACATTTAGCTCCAATTTAGTAAGGTCTAAACTTATCAAAGGCATAAACAATAGCTAATAACTCTCTTTCAATAGTGGTGTAATTAATTTGAGCATCTTTTAGAGTTTTACTTGCATTATATATTACTTTGAAAACTTTATTATACATTTGTCCTAAAACAGCTCCAATAACAGGATCACTAGCATCACACATTATTTCAAATGGTTTCTCCTAATCAGGTGGAACTATTATAAGAAGCAGTGATTAAATTTTCTTTCAATAGTTCAAATGCTTTTACTCATTCCTAATTAAAATTAAATTTTGTTCCTTTTCTAAAAGTTGGCATAACGACTTAGTAATTTTTGAAATTTTTTTTATATAACGCCTGTAGAAACCAGCATGTCCTAGAAAAATTCTTACCCCTCTAACCATAGTAGGAGGCAGTAAGTTCACAATAACTTGAATTTTTGTTGGATCTACTTCCATGCCATTTTCAGAAATTTTATGCTCAAGTACAATTCCTCCTGCAACCTTAAATTGACATTTTTCCCAATTTAGTATCAGGTTGATTTTCTTACATAGTTCCAATACTTTTTCTAAATTATTTAAACAAAATTTAAATGAAGTTTTGAATATAGCAAAATAATTCGTAAATACTTCCATTCCATGCTAAACTAAATTAGAAAAAAATGACATCATACATCTTTGCAATGTCGCAGGTGCAATACATAGTCCAAAAGGCATTCTACGAAAAGCAAATGTTCTATAGGGGCTTGTAAATGTTGTTTTCTCTTAATCCTCAGGAGCAATCAGAATTTGACGATAACCAACATATCCATCTAGAATGTAGTAATATTTTTTTCCAGCCAATCTATCCAACATTTGGTCTAGAAATGATAAAGGAAAATGATCTTCTCTGGTGGCCATATTTAATTTTCTATAGTCTATACAAATTCACCAGCCAGTAACTTATCTTATTGGAATTATTTAATTTTTCCCATTTACTTCAATTATCACTCCTCATTTCCTTAGAACATAGTGAATCAGACTTAGATAATCAGTAACTTCCATTCTAAAACATTCATTATCCTTTTCTATCACAGGATATTTCATAGCTTTAGCTATATTAAATTTTACTTCTTGATCATTGACTCTTATTATTAAATCTCTTTTTTGCCATCTATCACAGGGTTGCAAGAAATGGTCTCCTCAAAATAATAAGAATCTCTTTAACTTCCTCCATATCTAACATAATAAAGTTTACAAGAAAATTAAATTTATACACTTTCACTAATACTTCTTCTATAACTCGTTTAGGATAAGTTATTGATTGATCAACTAACTAAAGAGTTACAGTGGTAGGGGAAATCTCTCCTAAATCTAAACCTTTAAAAATTGATAGAGGCATAAGATTAATGCTAGCTATTAGATCACATAAGGCTTTTTCAAAAAAATTTTCACCAATAGCACATGGTATGGTAAAACTACGAGGATCTTTTAACTTTTCAAGAAGCTTTTTCCGAATAATTGCGCTACACTCTTTATTAAGTGCAATTGTCTCGTGATCTGCAAACTTTCTTTTCTTGTTTAATATATCTTTCATAAATTTTACATAACTTGACATTTGTTTCAAAGCCTCAATGAAAGTAATATATATTGTTAACTTTGTTAAGGATTTCCATAAATTTTGTAAATTGTTTATCTTGATTCTTCTGCTTCAATCATTGAGGAAACAAAGGTGGCGATTATTTTAAAGAAATTTGTATTGGTTTTTTTTCATCATTGTCGCTTTCAATTTCTACCTTCTCCTTCTCAACTTCAAATTCTCTTTGGATTCTTGTTTTCACTTCTTTTCTACTTTGTAGTTGAACATCTTTAATTTGCACCTTATTCTGATATTTTGGATTAGCTTCAACAGTACTAGGAAGAATTCTTGAAGGTCTGTTATTAAGTGTAGTAGCAATATGTCCTATTTGATTTTCAATATTCCTAATTGCAGCCCCTTGATTTTGTATTTGAATTCTCATGTCAACATTACTTCTTCCATAGTCAACTTCTTCTCCTTAACTTCTGAGTTACTGATCTATAGTTAGGATTCCCTTGGTTATTTGAATTTCATGAGGGGTTCATCTAATTGTTATAATTATTCCAACTAAAATTAGGGTGATTTTTTCATCCAATATTATAAGAATTAGAATAGGGATTATTATTTCTATTATTTATAGCATTTATAATTTCATAAGATGATTTAGTATCAATTATCTATTCTAGTGAATTTTCCTCTAACACTAGTGGTATTTGAGAAAAATTTACTCCAATTTGATCATTTTTTTTATATAACAGTAATTTGAGATGCTAAAATAGACATTGCATCAGAATCAGGAATACTAGCTACTCTCTTTGGATTTAGCGGTTCAGAGGGTTATTGAAAATTATTAGTAGCCATTTCCTCTATTAAAGAATATGCTTCATCAAAAAGTTTTGACATTAATGATCCACTTACAGCAACATCTATAATAGACCTTAGCTACTAATCCATTGTAAAAAGTTTGAATTATTAACCAATTTGGTAAAGCATGGTGTGGACATCTCCTAAGGAGATCTTTAAATCTTTCCCAGGCTTCATATATCAATTCCCCTTCGAACAGACAAAAAGTTAAGTGAAAATATTTACCTAAAAATTTTTGTGTTAGTTCTACCTAAGTTCTGATAGATCCACGCGCTAATGAATTTAACTAAGCTTTAGCTTTGTCCCTTAATGAAAAATTAAAAAGTCTAGGCCTGACAGCATCAATAGACACTCCATCATATTTAAAAGTAGCACATATTTCAAAAAAACTAGCAAGATGTAAGTTAGGATCATCAGCAGATGTTCCTTCAAACTGATTAATTTGTACCATTTGGATAATAGTAGGTTTAACCTCAAATGAATTAACAACAACATCAGGACTTTGAATAGTTAAGTGACGTTCATCTGCTGTAGGATTAGCATAATCTTTTAAAGGTCTTTGTCAATTTTCATTCATTTGATTATCTAAGTTATTCACCATTTCATTCAAATTTCTAATTTCCTTTTGTTGTTTTTAAACTTCTCTTCTAGTGCGTTCTAATAGTGAATCATAAGGTACTAAACTTTCAGATCCAATACTACGCATAAACAAATATAATAAGCAAAAAAAAATTTCTTAAAAGTACTCTTAACTTTCAAAAAATATTTAAATATATATTTTTTATGATTTTTGATTTTTTAATTAAACTAGCAAGATGTAAGTTATGATCATCAGTAGGTGTTCCTTCAAACTGATTATTTTATACCATTTGGATAATAGTAGGTTTAACCTGAAATGAATTAGCAACAACATCAAGATTTTGAATAGTTAAGTGAAGTTCATCTGCTATAAGATTAGCATAATCTTTTAAAGGTCTTTGTCGTTTTTCATTCATTTGATTATCTAAGTTATTCACCATTTCGTTCAAATTTCTAATTTCTTTTTGTAGTTTTCAAACTTTTCTTATAGTGCATTCTAATATTGAATCGTAAGGTACTAAACCTTCAGATCCAATACTATGCATAAACAAATATAATAAGTAAAAAAAAATTTCTTAAAAGTACTCTTAACTTTCAAAAAATATTTAAATATATATTTTTTATGATTTTTGATTTTTTAATTAATTCTTTTTAATTTTATTATCTTATCACTAAATTTCCTAATTTAACAAATCTATTAAATTTATAATTACCTTCCTCGGCAATGGTGCAAAAAACTTGATCCCAATTTTCGATATATATAAGAATTTATGAAGTTGACACCAATTTGAAGATTTTAATCCCTGGCAATGGTGCCAAAAACTTGGTTTATTATTTTATGAATAAGAGATTGAAGCAATTTATGTTTGGATTCTATGCAAGTATACACATCATAATCAAGTAATATAAGACTATTTGTTTAAGCCCCAAATATCGATCCCACGAGGAAGGTTTAAATTCTAAATGGAAATTTAAATTAGGAAAGTCAACTATAAAGAAAATCTACTACACTAATTTCAAATATTTAAGGTGCTATCAGAACTAAATTATCAACTAATAGTAAAACTATAGAGAAAAACTAAATAATAACCACCAAACTATATTTTTATGATGAAGTTATCTAATATGAGAAAACATCTTTACCACTACAATGAGGTTTTGGTTAAATGAGAGAGATAAGTGGTTTGAATTTGTATTGTGCCAAATAGGAGTAATTTTAATTTTCTACCCTCAGTCAAATATTTTAGAGAATCATTGGCTAATCTCAGGTTTAGTCTCTAAATCCATGGTTAGGTGACCAGAGGAAAATATGTTGAGATTTTTATACCTATTTTATCCTATTTTTGATGATATTGCACTTTAAAAAAATGTATTTTTGATGTTTTATTGCAGGAATGATGAATTAGGGTCATTGGAGCAAAAAAATGCAAAAAGGAGCGAATTTGGAGTGAAAAAAACCAAAATGTGCAGAATTGAACTAGGCCGCCGATGGTGCCATCGACCCGCCGACGGTGAGATTTTCCTGAGACTCTAGAATTAATTCATTAAGAAGGTCGGCCGAAGGCGCCCTCAAGGCCGCCGACGGCGAGCTTGACGATTATGCCTAAAGGGCAAATTTTGAAGGGATGCTTAGGCAACTCTTGAGAAAGCTCATCCGCAACTTTAAAAGAATGTTTTGGCCAAAAATTGAAAGGCTAGAAGTCCTGGAGAGAGTTCATGGAGGTTAGAAAGGTTTCAATAGTAAAAGGAGGGAAAGAATATAGGGAGTAAAGGAAGTGCTAGGAGAGTTCCTAGAGATTAGAAAAATTCCAATATTAGTGAGAATTCTTCGAGAGATTGTAAGAGTGGAGGGAAAGTGAGAGATTTCTTCCTTCTTGCTGCTTTGAAGAGAAATTCTGTGTGCTGTAAGGAAAGGAAGAGATTCAGAGGAACTTCAAGGAGTGTTCTTGTGAAGAAATTAGAAATAAGTTATTTACTTCTTGTAGTTCGAATGACTTTGATTTTATATATGAATTCCAAGTTTTGTTGTATTTTTCCCATGAGATTTTCTCTGTCTTTCTCATTGTCTTGAGATTTGTGAAATGGTGATTTGAATTGGTGAAGCCATTAAAATGTTTAAGAAATTATGATGATCTTTTCACTTCAATTTTAATTTACTTTCAATCTGGCCAATTAATTTGTTAAAATATTTTGAGTTTTACAACTAAAGTGAAAATTACATCTAAGATTCAGGGAGGTCAAAGCCCTTGAAAGTTGGGTGCAAATAAATAGAGAATAATATTATCGGACGTAGAATTGGAGATTTTAGAGTGATAGAATAAAATCTCCAATTTGGTCCTATCGTTTGGGTACTGAAGTATAGATGTTTCCCCTCAGGTGAGGGGAACATGAGAGCTCCGAAGTGAGAGTCGGTATCCTCCCAGCCTAGCCGCAGATTCAGTAAACAAGCGTAAGATTAATCAATGTTCTTTATACCTGGACCAAAGGGTAAAAAATAGGTATGCTCCTATTTGACACAATATAATTTAAACTAATTCACTTTATCCATTCACCTTAATTTTGTGACAAGGAGAAGGATGCTTTCTTATATATTGAATATTACATTTAAACCTTCATTAGTATATTTAGTTATTTAATAGTTAAAATTTCATATTTATTTTAATTGGCTATTGGTGACAGATAAGCAATTTAAACTTCATTGTTGTGATTAAAACATTGCTTTTCTAAAATCTTAGTTTATAGTTCTAAACTTACTCCTTGTGGGATCAATATCTAGGACTCCATTAGAGCCCTATATTGCTTGAGCGATACATATAATTGTGTTGATTAGTGTGACTTTACAATTATTGAATATTTATTATGTCCATATTTATCTTATATTTTTAAGCATATATAAAGTCACGGTCAAGTTTTTTACACCGTTGCTNTTCCTATGACACTTGGTATTATTTTAATTAAATAATTACTTAAAATAAAATAAAAGTCAGAAAATATAAAATGAGGTTTTGTAAGTTCACTGCGGTCAGAGGACCTTAAGAAAAATAAAAATTAAATTTAAAAAGTTCAAAATATATTTTTACATTTAAAACCAATAAATATTATTAAAAAATTAGAAAAAAAATAATTAAAAAAATCATCATAACATCATAAAATGAAGAAAATGATCTTGTAAAGTCCTTGTAAAATTTTGAAAGCGAATAAATTTTCTAAGTAAAGAGTTATTTTTGCTTAAAATAATTATATAAAATAAAAAATGTAGAAAATTATAAAAACTGGTTTGGGTGATTTCTTAAGACCATAGAAGCCTAAAATAAATAAAATTGAAGTCAAAATAAAAAAAAAGTTCATTTTTGAGCTATTTTTCAATTTAAGAAAAATTAAAACAATTAAAAACACAAAATATAATTTTACCTCAAAATAATACAAATTACTTCCCAATTATTGAAAATAACTTAAGAATATTTTCAAAATATTTTAAAGATGTAAAAAGGTATTTTTCAGTATTTAAATGAACTCTCTCTTATTTTTGGATAAAATAATTATGAAAATTAAAATAAAAATTAGAAAAATAAAATAAAAAATTTCTTAGTTCTCTGAGATTAGAAAGGTTTATGAAAAATATAAAAGTTAATTTTTGAAAAAAAAATACATTACCTATATATTTAATCACTATAATCAATTGAAAAATTAAAATATCAAAATTTCACAAAACTCATACCTAGTGGTCCTCTGATTTAAATGAACTTCTTAAATTTATCTTAAGGTCAGAAAAGATTTTTTGGTTAGTAAAATTAATTAATATTGAAAATTCTCAATTTTGAATTAAAAATAATTATAAAAATTTAAATAAAAATAGGAAAAATATAAATTCTTCTCTGATTTATAAATTAACCCATGAATAGGGTAACAACAAAGTTTCAAAGTCATTCAAGTTAAATTGAAGAAATTAAGAAGTAAAGAACCCAACGAATAAAATGGTAATTAAGAAATTTTGAAGTCCAAATTAAAATTTCAGTTAAATCAGAGGGTAAATGAGTAGTAATTATGACAATTAACTCTGAAGTGATTGAAACAGAAAGGGTTAAAATGTAGGAACCAATTCACTTCACTTTCTATAAAAGTTAAATTGTAATTAAACAAATAGTTAAGGACTGGGAGATGATGCAAGCAGATTTAGTGTGTTAATTTTGCAATTATTTTTCAATATTATAAAATACACACGACAAATATAATAATAAACATGCAATGTAATTCCAACAAAAGTAACTTTAATAAAAATAGTTTATCTTTAAAACTCTCTTAAACTACCAAATCCCTATTTAAAAATAACTCAAGTATACGTATCACTCAAGTAATAAAAGAATTTAATTAAGTTTTAGATATTAATCCCACAGGGAAGTTGGAAATGCCTCTAAATAGTTCTTAAAATTATAATTATTATTTAAACTAAAAAAAGTAAAGTACGAAGTTTGACTATTAACTATTAAAGTGAATGCTATTTAAAATGCATATAAAAGACAAAGTTAACTAAACCAGAAATTAAACTTTAAAAAGTAAAATTACGAAAACTAAATGAAATTTTTGTTGACGAAAACTTTAAATTTAAAAAAGCATCCTTCCCCTTACAATGAGCATATGGATTGTGAATAAATTAAAATCATTTGAAAAAAAATATATTTAAAAACTGTTTTGTGCCAAATAGGAGCAATCCTATTCATTACCCTCTTTCGAGTGCTATAAAGAACATTGACTAATCCAGAGTTTGGTCCCTAATTCTGTGGTTAGGCTAGGAGGATACTGACTGCCACTTTAGAGGTCCCACAACTCCCTGCCCTGAGGGCTAACAATCTCGCATGAGTTTCCAAGTAACTGAACCAAATTGGGGATTGTAATCTATCACCTTAAAATTTCCAATTTTGCATCCAAAAAAGTATGTTTCTCTATTTATTTGCACCCAAGTCCATGGATGACATACTCTCCAATGAAATCAAATGTGATTCTCCCTATGTTGTAGAAATCATAGCCCTTTCAGAACATATATTTCTCAACAAATTTTAACATTTCAATTGGCCAGATTGAAAAGTACATGAAAATCAAAGTTCAAATCATCACAAATTATTAACATTTAAAACCGTATAAAACAAAACTACTTCTTCACAAAATCATATTTCAAAGTAGAGAGAATGATAAAGAAGACTAAGAATTCATGAGAAGGATATGACAAAACACGTATTTCATATATAAAAATAAATTTATAAAAAAAATAAAAGACAANAAGACTAAGAATTCATGAGAAGGATATGACAAAACACGTATTTCATATATAAAAATAAGTTTACAAAAAAAATAAAAATAAAAGACACAACTTATCTCACAATCCTTCCCAAGAAAATCCCTAGAAGTTCTCTCCAAGCCTTTCTCTCTTTACATGCACTTTTAATTCTCTCTTAGAAGTGTGATGNTTAGAGTAATGGACAAATTAGGATTATTAGAAAATTTTTACTTGAATTGTAACTTATTTTCATATTTAGTTACTTATTTTACTGTGTACTAATTTCAAATTGTATGCGTAAATTTGGATCTGAAAATCTTATACCCTATGATTCGGAATTAGAACGCACTGTTAGAAGAATTAGAAAATTAAGATGAGNAAGTGTGATGAAGAAGAAATCTCTCACCTTTCCTCTCGTTTTGCAACCCTAGAAGAAAATCTCCAAGCGCTTGACTTTCTCTCTCTATATTTTCCTCTTGCCTTTCAAGCCACACCCTTTCTCTCTCTTTCACATCACCCCCTTTTCACGTCTTCTTATTTTAATAAAGGCTTCCTCCTTTTAAAAGGAATTCCAAATTCCCTCCAAAAGTCCACTCTTTTGATTTCAAAAGATGTGTCATTTGATCTAAGAGATGTCGANTCCAAATGGTACAAAACAATCAATTCGGAGGTACACCAAATGAAGATCCTAACTTACACCTCACTAGTTTTTCAGAACTGTGTGCTACTTTTAAATATGACAAAGTCTCAAACAATGTTGTTAGACTTAGACTTTTTCCTTTTTCATTGAGGGATAAGGCTAAGATGTGGTTAAATTCATAAGTACCTGGATCTATTAGAACTTGGGAGAACTTTGACAGAAATTTTTATCCAAATATTTCCCTCCATCCAAAATTGCTAAACTTAGAAATGACATAACATCATTCTGTGAGATTGATGGAGAGTCAATATATGAAGCTTGTCGGCGTTATTTTTGGTTGGAGGGGGGTTGCCCGTAAGAAGCTGTCGGTCGCCGGAATCAAAATCCCATCGCCCGCTTCAGAAAGGCGTTGGNAAGTGTGATGAAGAAGAAATCTCTCACCTTTCCTCTCGTTTTGCAACCCTAGAAGAAAATCTCCAAGCGCTTAACTTTCTCTCTCTATATTTTTCTCTTGCCTTTCAAGCCACCCCTTTCTCTCTCTTTCACATCACCCCCTTTTCACGTCTTCTTCTTTTAATAGGGGCTTCCTCCTTTCAAAAGGAATTCCAAATTCCCTCCAAAAGTCCACTCTTTTGATTTCAAAAGATGTGTCATTTAATCTAAGAGACATATCCATTCATAATAGAACCTTCCAAAGTGTCTAGATGCATTGAATTACTCTGAAAGGTATTTAGAACAAGTGTACCTTTGAAAATTCAGGCAAAATTTTTCTCAAACCTCCTTAATATGTAAAAAGTTAACTCTGGCGCATCATGTGCCAGCTCGCTAACAAATTGCGCATCATATGCCAGATTTCTAAAGTTCACTGTTTTTGCTTCAAATTTCGTTCTTTTTGCTACTCGTGCTCCAAATATCTCAAAATGTTATACCTGCAACCAAAACACAAAAATACCCTTCTTTAAAATGTAATATCACCAAACATAGACATAAAATATATACTTAAAACAAAATTTTATTTTGGTGTATCAAAATCCCCCAAACTTAAATGTTACTTGTCCCTAAGTGACATTTTTTTTACATAAAAGCATATGACTTAGGATAGGGATCAACTCATAACTTCTATACTTTAGTTTAATAAATAGAATAACAAAATTTTAAGAAAAACCTTTAATAATTTATATTCAAACTCTAAGTCTAAGAGTATTTAGTAATCAAATTTAAGATTTCTGAATCTCTATTTATTTCAAGAAGAGTGGTAATTTGTTATGTTAAGGATATTTAGAATATTCATATTAAAAAGAAATTCATTAAAACTTTACTAGTAATGCTACTAATATTCCAATATAAGTTTAGAAAATGTAATAAAGCTACTTCCTTAAGTTGATTCAAGTGAAGCCAATTTTTTATCACACATTTCCTCAAGGTTCTCCTCACTTTATTTTTCTTTTCTTTTCTTTCTTATTTCTTTTAGGATCTTTTTCAATCCTTTTTTTTCATTTTTTTAAAGTGAGGATTACTATATCTGTATAGCCTTTAATATTTTTGAACTTCACAATCCTCTTCTTAAAGTTAAACTCCTTTCCTTTCTTCACTTAATAAATTTGTTTCAGTTTATAATTTTTTTAAAATTTTCATTCCTTTCTTCTTACATGAAACTCTAAAATTCTTGACACTTCAAAAATACAATTATCTATACTTTAAAATAGAAAAACATAGTCTTATCCTATCATACCAAATATCTTTAACTTTAGAATTGACCTTCATTATTAAAAACTTTTTACCTAATTTTACCATAATATTTATAGACATAAGTATAACCATTTAAAGTTTAATCTCAACATCCTAGGTCATGTTAAATTAATTTTAAAAATATAATTAGTTGAGGACAAATAAAATTTAGTTTATTTTTTTCAAAAGAAAATTTTTCTTCCCCCCAAACTTAATTTTTTAAGTAATTTTAAAAATATTTTCGAGCAAAATTTAGTAGGTGAATGACAACACTAATTTTATGGAGAATTGTCTCGTGGAAGCTGTCAATCGACAGAATGGAAATCCCAACGCACGCTTCGGGGGACTTTTAATATATGAAAGAGCACTACACCTTAAGCTGTGTATCTATCTTGAAAGCTAAACACATGGCTTGACAGCGAGGCTCAATATAATAAACTAAAAAATGTATGACTTTTGTTTGGTCTGTAAAACCATTTTATTATAAGCTGACAAGTTCTTATATTTAATATGAAAACTTAAATAGGGTTTCTATTAAGCAGGGTTTGGAAAAGCTTCCTATAAGGACAAGCCCTTATAGTTAATTATATCTTAAATAACTGAAATCACAAAATAAAACTCTCGATAAAAAATAGAAAATATTATCTTCAAAAAGTTCAAAGAAATAAAACTTTTCAACGAGATCCTGCAAAAGAGTATGAAATGGGAATAACTCAAAATTGAAACATTTTATTTTTGGAATCCAAAAAAAGAAGAACTAGGGGATGTCATCGATCTAGAGGAGAACCTCGGTAACTTCCAAGCTATCTTATGGTCTGGCTTTAATTTTAGAGAGAGATTATTTAAATATTTTATCCTGCCAATTTTATTAATTAGGACTTATATTTGTATGAAACAATCACACAAATAGCCTAGAAGATGTGAAAGTTTAGGTCGTAAAGAATGATAACCTTGAAATTCTAAGACAAGTTAGGGCTTATATTGTATCGCAGAGCCATACAAAAACATAAAGAAAATTTGAGGATTTATGTCGCACTAAGCGGACAACCTCGAAATCTTATGGCTTGTTGTTTAATTCTAAGAAAAGGTTTAGCTGGAGTAGACATGTTTTGTTGTTGAAGATGGTTGTGTTGTCCATGATGCTAACTCTAAACTCCTCAAAGAAGTAGAAAGTTTAGGTTTTAGAAGTGTCAAATTGTAAAGATTGAAAGAAGTATCAAGTTTAGAGGTCAAGTATGTTCCCCATGGTGCAGACCGGATACAATACCGAGTAACTTCTTCATCTTTTTCTTCGAAACTTTAGAGACATCCTTATGACTGGTAACTGGTAGAATTCTCCGATCCAGACGTAACGTAACCGGTTGATGGCCTGCAGGTCTTGGAGCAGTGACGATAGAATCAGTAGTGATGACGGTAATATCAATTCTGCTTCCCAAGTGTAACCTGACGGGAGTGCGAGTAAGCAAAGTTTCAGTTGATCTTTGAGATCGTCTAGCAGAATTGACATCTCTTAGAATTTATTTCTTCATGTGAGGGGATATTGCACATCCCAATCATTTAAGTAATTCACTGATTGAACAACCCTCTTTGGTAGCTAGTCTTTAGAATATTTTATTGACTGAAGTGAGAGGAGTGGGCTTCTTCCTCTCCCCACGATGTCCATGAGGTGACGGTAAAGTAACGGCAATATTTTGGATACTTTCATACCTATTGGTGTCCATTAAGGGAAGGAACCTACTTCCTCATAGAAGCCGACAGGTCTCCAGCAATGCTAGTTCCTCCTGATGAGGAATTTCATCAACAGACACCTCTTTAGAAATTTGAGCTTTAGTAGCCTTCCGAATATTTCAGCTACGGTTTCTTCTTTGTGACCAAGTTAATGACACAGTTCTTGAACTTGATCCACTTTCAAACACCAATGACAGGATGACGAATCCTTCGGCTGTATCTTCAATGATCATAACCTCTTTTCCCTTATAAGAATTGGGAACAACATACTTGGCAGGTGCCGTGATGGCAGTAGTCTTTACCTTCTTGTAAGAAGGGAAATCCTGGGGACATTTTTGGTTAAAATCAGCATACGGCTCCTGAACTTCTGGAGTGGTAACTTTCATTATGATAAAGGGATCCTTTTGGAGCACGACTTCAAGTTCATCGAACCTGGCTCCAAACTTGATAGTGGGAGTGACATTGCGGGCTTTGCGGTTTGTCGACACGTTGAAAGAGAAAGTGAGCGTAGGCAACTCCATTGCAGCAGCTTCAAAAAGAAAGCTCCACGACTCACAACAAATGAGGTCAATAAAGCTCCACTTTATAAATTTTACACAACTATATTCAACCGAGATCACAGATCCACCATCCATCACATTATCACTCTTTGACTCCTAATGTTCTAACACTGAGGGAGCATTGAATAATTTCTTTAACTCTTCAAAAAATGTTATGATTTGGTCAATCGTCACTCACTTACCCTCTTCCAAATGAACCACTTGAGATTCAGGAAATTCATCAATTGTCTACATAGATATTCATATAAAATCAGATTAAAATAATGATCATAGTAATAATAGCGTATTGAAATCTCCTTTGGGTGATATAACAATACACGATGATAAACATAATCGATGCTTGACTTAAATTTAGTATAATTGATAATTGCTTGTACTTAAGTTAGATATGTCAATTATCTTTGGATATATAAACATACCTTAACTTAGTATATAAATAGACTACAATTATATTCAATGATTATGGTATCAGATTAAAATAATGATCATAATAATAATATCGTATTGTTATATCACCCAAAGGAGATTTCAATACGCTATTATTATTATGATCATTATTTTAATCTGATACCATAATCATTGAATATAATTGTAGTCTATTTATATACTAAGTTAAGGTATGTTTATATATCCAATGATAATAGACATGTCTAACTTAAGTACAAGNCCCTATTTAATATAAAGGATTAAATAGGGTTTATATTAAGCTGGGTTTGGACATGCTTCCTATAAGGGCATGACCCTATAGTTAATTACATCTTAAATGACCAAAGCCACAGAACATGCTTCCTATAAGGGCAAGCCCCTATAGTTAATTACATCTTAAATGACCAAAGTCACCGAAATTCCTATAAGGGCATGCCCCTATAGTTAATTACATCTTAAATGACCAAAGTCACCTAAGAAGATCTATAAGGGCAAGCCCCTATAGTTAATTACATCTTAGATGACCAAAGTCACCTAAGAAAACTTCTATAAGAGCAAGCCCCTATAGTTAATTACATCTTAAATGACCAAAGTCACTTAAGAAGACTCCCTTTCTATAAGGGCAAACCCCTATAGTTAATTACATCTTAAATGACCAAAGTCACCTAAGAAAACTCTCGAAAAAATCAAGAAATATTATCTTCAAGGAATTTCAAAGGGTAGGACTCTTCAACAAAATCAGATGTAAAAATCAAGAAATATTATCTTCAAGGAATTTCAAAGGGTAGGAATCTTCAACGAAATCGGACGTAGAGGTGTGGGAAAAATTATCTTCAAGGAATTTCAAAGGGTAGGACTCTTCAACGAAATTGGACGTAGAGGTTGAATTATCTTCAAGGAATTTCAAAGGGTGGGACTCTTCAACGAAATCAGACATAGAGGTGTGAAAGAGATTGGTTCAAATTTGGAACATTTTATTGTAGAATCTAAAGGAGGAAGAACTAGGGGATGTCGGGTTCAAATTTGGAACATTTTGTTGTAGAGTCCAAAGGAGGAAGAACTAGGGGATGTCATGGGTTCTCAAATTTGGAACATTTTATTGTAGAATCCAAAGAAAGAAGAACTAGGGGATGTCATGGATCTAGCAAATTTGGAACATTTTATTGTAGAATCCAAAGGAGGAAGAACTAAGGGATGTCATGGATCCAGAGGAGAACCCAAATTTGGAACATTTTATTATAGAATCCAAAGGAAGAAGAACTAGGGGATGTCATGGATCCAAAGAAAAACCTTGGTGACTTCTCAAGCTATTCTAATGTTTGGCTTCAGTTTTGAGGAGAAATATTTGGGTGTTTCATCTTGCCAATTTTATTAGTTAGGGCTTACATTCGTGTGAAATGATCACACAAATAGCCTGGAAGATGTGAGGATTTAGGTCGTGACAAATGACAACCTCAGGATCCTAAGACGAGTTAGGGCTTATATTGTATAGTAGGGCTATATAAATGCCTAAAGATAAGGTGAGGATTCACGTTGCATAAGCAAGCGACCTCGAAGTCCTATGGCTTTGTTGTTTAAGTCTAAGGAGGAAGATTGGTTTAGCTGGGGAAGACAGATTTTGCTGTTGAAGATGACCGTGCTGCCCACCAAGCTAGCTCCAAGCTCCTTGTCGCGACGAGTTTGAGTTATCTAGTGTGTCAAGTTATAATATCAAATCAGGTGGCCTTATGGTTGAAGTTCTTTAAATTTTATAAGGGCATATTAAAGTTGATTAGAGCGACACCAGTTAGGATCGTACGGTTCCCTCGTTCCCCATCACTATTTTCTATTGAATTCACTTAGTCCAAATGAACTTACTAAATTCAACTTAATGAATTCCATAATTTCATTTAAACCGTGGGAAGCCTCGTTAGCAACAGTAGGTTACCTCCTCTAAGGGATTCCTGGTCATCCGATAGAGACATCTTAATGTAGTTGAAGTTGTAGTTTTGTATGATGTTTGTGATTAAATTTTGAGTTGTTTTATATTTTGAATGTTGTGGCGGTGAATTTTATCTTGGTTGATTTTAGTTTTGGTTTTGGGTATGTGGCTATCCTAATGGTTTTAGTTTTCATGCAGGGTGAGATCGTTGTTTAGCATGTAAATTTGCAGATATAAAAGTACAGTATGAAAGTACAAGAAAAACAACGCTGAAAAATTGTAAAAGTGTACCTGGCGAGTCTTCTCGTTCCACCACCTGAAACTTAAAATGCATGTTAAGGCAGTTTATGAAGAGCAGGAAAGGTAAAATTTT
>JXCR01148743.1:497642-545242 GCA_002079205.1 Phalaenopsis hybrid cultivar | reverse complement strand
TTGAGGACAAGTAATAGTTAAGTTTGAGGGATTTTGACCAGAGGAAAATATGTTGAGATTTTCATAACTATTTTATACTTTTTTTGATGATATTGCACTTTAAAGAAATGTATTTTTGACTTGCAGAGGGAATGATGAATTAGGGTCATTGGAGCAAAAAGATGCAAAAAGGAGCAAATTTGGAGCGAAAAGGACCAAAATGTGCAGAATTGAATTAGGTCGCCGACGGCAAGATTTTCCCGAGACTCCAAAATTAATTCATTTAGAAGGTCCACCAATGGTGCCCTTGAGGCCGCCAACGGCGAGCTCGGCGGTTATGCCGAATAAGGCTTTGGATAAGGCCAAATTTCGAAGGGATGCTTAGGCAGCTCTTGGGAAAGCTCATGCACAACTTTAAAAGAATGTTTTGGCCGAAAATTGAAGAGGCTATAAGTCCTGGAGAGAGTTCCTAGGGGGTTAGAAAGGTTTTAATAGTGTCTAAAAATTGTGAGGGATTCTTTGAAAGATTGTAAGAGTGAAGGGCNTATAAGTCCTGGAGAGAGTTCCTAGGGGGTTAGAAAGGTTTTAATAGTGTCTAAAAATTGTGAGGGATTCTTCGAAAGATTGTAAGAGTGAAGGGAAAGTGATAGATTTCTTCCTCTTTGCTGCTTCAAAGAGGAATTTTGTTTGTTGTAAGGGAAGAGATTCAGAGGAACTTCGAGGAGTTTTCTTGGGGAGAAATTAGAGATAAGTTTATTTAGATTGTAAGAGTGGAGGGAAAGTGAGAGATTTCTTCCTCCTTGCTACTTCCAAGAGGAATTTTGTGTGTTTTAAAGAAATAGAGATTCAGAGGAACTTCGAGGAGTGTTCTTGGGGAGAAATTAGAGATAAGTTATTTAATTATTGTTCAGAGGAACTTCGAGGAGTTTGCTTGTGGAGGAATTAGAGATAAGTGGTATTTACTTATTTGAGATTTCTTCCCCCTTGCTACTTTGAAGAGGAATTCTGTGTGTTGTAAAGAAAGGAAGAGATTATTTCTTCCTCCTTGCTACTTCGAAGACGAATTCTGTGTGTTGTAAAGAAAGGAAGAGATTCACAATTGTAAGAGTGGAGGGAAAGTGAGAGATTTCTTCCTCTTTGCTACTTCGAAGAGGAATTCTGTGTGTTGTAAAGAAAGGAAGAGATTCAAAGGAACTTCGAGGAGTGTTCTTGGGGAGAAATTAGAGATAAGTTATTTACTTATTGTAGTTTGAATGAATTTGATTTTATATATGAATTCCGAGTTTTGTTGTGTTTTTCCCATGAGATCTGAGTAGTTTTCTCTGTCTTTCTCCTTGCCTTGAGATTTGTGAAATGGTGATTTGAATTGGTGAAGCCATTAAAATGTTTAAGAAAATTTGATGATCTTTTCACTTCGATCTTAATTTACTTTCAATCCGGAATTGATTTGTTTAAAATATGTTGAGTTTTACAACTAAAGTGAAGATTATATCCAAGATTTAGGGAGGTCAAAGCCAATTGATTTGTTAAAATATGTTGAGTTTTACAACTAAAGTGAAGATTACATCTAAGATTCATGGAGGTCAAAAAAATGTTTAAGAAATTGTGATGATCTTTTCACTTTGATCTTAATTTATTTTCAATCTGGTCATAAATGTTAAAGAAGTTGTGATGATCTTTTCACTTTGATCTTAATTTACCTTCAATCTGGCCAATAATGTTTAAGAAATTGTGATGATCTTTTCACTTTGATCTTAATTTGCTTTCAATTTGACCAATTATTTGTTAAAATATGTTGAGTTTTACAACTAAAGTGAAGATTACATCCAAGATTGAGGGAGGTTGTTAAAATATGTTGAGTTTTACAACTAAAGTGAAGATTACATCCAAGATTCAGGGAGGTAAAAGCCCTTGGAAGTTGGCTGCAAATAAATAGGGAAATAATATTATCGAGCGTAGAATTTGAGATTTTAGAGTGACAAACTAAAATCCCCAATTCGGTCCTATCGTTTGGGTGCTGAAGTGTAGATGTTAGCCCTCAAGCGAGGGAAACATGGGAGCTCCGAAGTGAGAGCCGGTATCCTCCCAGCCTAGCCGCAGATTCACTAAACAAGCATAGGATTAGTCAATGTTCTCTATGCCTGGACCAAAGGGTAAAGAATAGGTATGCTCCTATTTGACACAATATAATTTGAACTGACCTGGACCAAAGGGTAAAGAATATGTATGCTCCTATTTGGCACAATATAAATTGAACTAATTTAAAGGGTAAAGAATAGGTATGCTCCTATTTGGCACAATACAATTTGAACTGATTCACTTTATTCGCCTAGCTGCAGAATCAGTAACCAAGCATAGGATTGTTCAATGTTTGTTATGCCTGGACCGATGCAGATTCAGTAAACAAGCGTAGGATTAATCAATGTTCTTTATGCCTGGACCAAAGGGTAACAGTATGCTCCTATTTGGCACAATATAATTTGAACTAATTCACTTTATCCATTCACTATAATTTTGTGACAAGGAGAAGGATGCTTTCTTATATATTGAGTATCACATTTAAACCGTCATTAGTATATTTAGTTATTAAATAGAAATTACATATTTATTTCAATTGCCTATTAGTGACAGATAAGCAATTTGAACTTCGTTGTTGTGATTAAAGTATTGTTTTTCTAAATCTTAGTTTGTAGTTCTAAACTTACTCCCTGTGGGATCGATATTTAGGATTCCATTAGAGCCCTATATTTCTTGAGTGATACGTATATTTGCGTTGATAAGTGTGACTTTACAATTATTGAATATTTATTACGTACATATTTATCTTATATTTTTAAGCATATATAAAGTCGCGGTCATTAAGCTGGGAGGATACTGGCTCTCACGTCAGAGCTCCCACTTCCCTTCCTCCTAAGGCAAACACTTGCTTTAGTTCTTAAACACTAAGACAAAATTGAGGATTTTAGTCTGTCACCCTATAATCTCCAATTCTTTTCCTAGTAATATATATTTTCCTATTTATTTGCACCCAATTCCACGAACAAAACACTTCTTCATGGAATCAAATGTGATTCTCACTTTGTTATAAAACTCATACTCCATTTCACGGATAATATGTTTCAGAAAAATGTTAACATTTCAATTAGCAAAATTGAAAAGTAAATTAATGACAGAGTGAAAAATCATCACAATTTATTTTATATTTTAAACTTGGCACATCCAAATTATATCTTCATTTCATCATATCTCAAAGTAGGTAGAGAAACAAAGAAAACTACTCAGACCTCATGAGGAAGATACGATAAAATATAAATTTAATAAATAAAAGAAAATTTATACAATAATAATAAAAGAACACTACTTATCTTTAATTCATCCTTAAACAAAATCCCTTGTAGCTTCTCTTGGACTCTTTATCTCTTCACAAGACTCTTGATTCTCTCTTTAAAGATGTAAGGAAGAAGAAATCTCTCACTTTTCTCCCTCTCTACAACTCTTAGGAGAAATCACACTTAGACTCACCACATAATACAATACACACAATGGAACACTCAAGAAGAGTAAATGACACACTATCCCCCTTTTTCTAATCGATTTTTACTCTAAATAAAGCATAGTGTTGGTTTTCCAAGAGGTGTATCCAATAACTCTTCAAAAAGCATTCAAATTCATCAAATCTTCTAGAAATTTGCCCAACATTGACATTGGCGTCGTCGACGCCCACGATGGCATCATTACCTCATTCATTCTGGGGCCATCGGTGTCCTTGCCGGCATTGTTGGCGTCCTTGTTGGCGCCGTTGGTGCTGAGTTTTTCTTTTAAAATGCCATTTTGACTCCAAATTCCATCCTTTTTGCTTCCTTTCTGCTTCAAGTGCTAAAAATCATCAACTTGCAATAAAATATGAAAAATACCTTCCTTTGAAGTGTAATATCACCAAAAATGAGTATAAATTATAGGTCTAAAAATGCATATATTTTTGGTGCATCAGTACTCTACATATGATGTTTTAGATTTATTCAAGACGATTGCTTCTTTTGATGCTTTCAGCATGTACTCAGTCTGTAACACCTATTTGGAGCAGATTAATAAAATTTATTTCAATTTTCAACCTGTTTATCAAATTGCCCTTTTGTGCAATTGATAAAGAGCTGTTGAACCATGCATTATTTCCAAATTAAAATGAACAAAGAACAATATAACAAAAAGTTTGATATTAAAATTAAAACTTATTTTTGAAAATCAACCAATAAAAATGAAATTTTGAAAATGTACTTTGATAATTAATTTGATAAAGATAACAAGAAAAGAAAATGATAGGATTTGTTGAGTTTGTTTCTCTCGGGTATGAGGTTTCTTACTCTTTGATTGCATAGCACGACTATCCTTGTATGCACCAATTTCATTACATTCCCCCAGAGTTTAACACTTTGTACAAAGTCTCACAAATTTTCCTCACTAATGTCAAACTTCATATGCCACATATCTATGAGTTTAACACCACAAATTCTCTAAATTGTTTTCATGACGTTCTGAGGGTCAGTACCTAGATTTTAATTCTCCTCATCACTATTTGGGTTGGATATGTGTCCCAGAGCTTTCATTCCTAACATGACGGATATATTCTCCCACTACCCCGATGTAGCAGATATTCTCCTCGTCACCATTTGGGTTGGATATGAGTCCCAGAGCTTTCCTTCTTAGCGTGACCGATATATTCCTTGTCAACATTTAAGTTGGATATGAGTCCCAGAGATTTCCTTCCTAGCGTGACAAATATATTTTTTCTGCTAACTCTTGGGTTAGATGTGAGTCCCTGAGCTTTCTTTCCCAATGTAGTGATATGTTTCCGATCAGCTCTTGAGTTGGATGTGAGTCCTTGTGCTTTCCTTCTCAATCTAGTCTTTTTGCCACCTCTTAGGCTGGATGTGAGTCCTTGCACTTTCCTCCCTAATGTGATGAATCTCCGAGATAGGTTTAAGACCACCTTAAATGGATTAAAGCCTCCTATTCTCATCTTTTGAGATCAATTTAAGACCACCGTAAATGAAGTAAGGAATCATATTCTCATCTTTAAAGATCGGCTTAAGACCACCATAAATGGAGAAAGGCATTTGATTCTCTACCCAATTTCCTTGAGATAGGTTTAAGATCACCTTAAATTGAGGAAGGCATCCTATTCTCATCTTTCAAGATGGGTTTAAGACCACCTTAAATGGAGTAAGGCATTTGAATCTGTACCTAATTTCTTTGAGATAAGTTTAAGACCATCTTAAATGGAGTAAGACATCCTATTCTCATCCTTTGAGATCAATTCAAGACCACCTTAAATGGAGTAAGGCATTTGATTCTCTTTCTAGGGTTGATACCTAAATTTTAATTCCCATATCGAGGTCAGTACCTTAATTCTGATTCCCATCTTCCCAAACTCTTGCAATCAAATCTCAAAATTAAATTTTCATGGTGCCATCGTGGTCATCTCGGAATTCGTTTCCCTCTAATCCTCATGAGAGTTCCGAATCTTCAATTTTGATCAAGTGTTAACTTGTCAGTTCCCCAGTGGAAACATATATCACTCAATTCTACACTTCATTCAAAGTTTGTTGACTTAAAAATCTGTGTTGGTTTTGTTTTGTTGATCTCTTTGGTCAACACCAATACGCGTGGTGTGCTTGCCCTGCACACCACACCTATTGGGTCCATTTGTTGACCTCACTTTTGGTTGAGGTCTAGTTTCCTCCTTAGTAGCCTAGGGTCCAGCCATAGGACTTTCCTATTGACTATTCCTAGAGGACTAGTAAAGGAACCCTCACATTAAAAATTCTAAACTCTTCTTTTCTCAACTTGAAGTTCCACATATTGGTCCTAACCTCTAGCACTTAGTAGGTGGGGTCAATATCGGGGAGCTCAAGGAGAGTTCCTATAAAATTGCGTGCCCTTAGGGTCAACCCTCTAGTGGTGTGGTTTTGGTTACTCTCACTCACACACTTGCACATTACACCCCACTCACAACCCTAAACCCAAATTTGATTAACTTTAATCCCTTATTCTTTTAGGAGACTCATGTAGATGGTACCCTAGACCCACTAGCCCTAGGGTAGGGTCTGGCTAAGACCAATACTTGAAGGACCTAAAGTAGAGGATTCCATTGGTTCATAGCTCAAATAGGGTGGTTGACACCTCACTTTCACCAAAATACCATGCTTAGCCTTTTGCCCCTAAATTTACCCAATTGACCAATTTGCTCTTGAAACTCTAAAACTCTCAATTTCACCTAAAATACCTAAAATTGTTCAAAAATCATCTCAAACTGTTTGAAACCACCCAATTTGCCCAAAACCTCCCAAAAATTTCCAAAATTACCAAAATACCCCTCAAATTGCCAAAATTACTAAAATACTCTTGGTTGCCCAAACTTTTCCAAAACCTTCAAAATCATTTAAAATGTCCTCAAAACCAATTTGGACTTTTCAAGTGAGCCCAAATTGACCCATTTTAACTAAAAGCCCCAAATTGCCTTTAAAGGCCCAATTACCCTAATTCACCCAAATATCCACCAATTTGATCCCAATTTTCTCCAATGTCAATTTTAAACTCAAATTCATCATGAAAAAACTCAATTAAAACCTAATACAAGCTCAATTGATCCACATTGGAATCAATTTTAGCCAAAGTCAAAAAGCTCCAATTTGACCCGAAACCAAAATCTCATCCAGTTGAACCCCAAGTCTATCCAATTGCCCCAATTTTGCATCATGAAATCTTCAAAACACTTCCAAATACCAAATTGAATCTTCAATTGGCCTTGGTCAAGCCTGAATTTTACTTAATACCAACTTGGACCAAAACCCCTAATTTTGCCCCAATTTAGTGATATCTCAAAGTGTCCCCAAATTCAATGCCCAAACCCCAAAATTGGAACCCAATTGATGTTGATAACTGTTCATAACATCACTCCAGATCATTTTGAACCCTCAAATTGGACTTGGCCCAACTCTAGCCTAACTTAAACCCAAGTCTAACCCTTTGAAATTTATTAAATGCTCAAAAGCCTTCAAATTGACCCATCAAATCAATTCATAATCACTCTAAATCTTTTCTAAACTCTTTATGACAATCATCTACACCAAGTTTATTAATAAATTGAGTCCAAATTAATGGCTAAACCAACCCAAACTCAACTTCAAGACAACTTGACCCAAATTGAACACATGCACCAAAATTGGCCAAGCCATCTCATATTGATCAAGCCAAAGCTTCTACAACCAACTTCTCAAGTGAATAGAATAGGCTCACCTAGCCCACCCTAGAGGAGCTATGGACAAATAATCGTCTAATTTAAGGTATTTCACTCATATTTCGCCTAAACTTGAAATTTCTTCTCCATGATTGCTTACCCTTGGGAGTTAATTATAATCAACCACTCCCTGACCACCTTGAGCTCAGAGGTGACCAGCCCCTGGCCAGCCTCCACCTTAGCCACCAGAAAAAATCACCCCAAAGAAGCCCCAAATGGCCAAAATCCAAAATTTGAAATCCCTGACTTGGCTCACTCCAATTGGATGCTTGTGCCTTTCTTCCCTCCACCTCAACAAACTTTAACACCCATCAAACCCCCCTGAGCTCCACCAGGTAGCCATAGCTTTAAATTGACCTCTCCATGGCCAAAGAAGAGAGAGCTTGAAAACTTGGGGAAACTCTACCAAAATCTCACCAGAGCCTCTCCAAATCTTCTAAAGTTCAATCCCCTAGCTCTTAGCCGCTCACATCCACCCCACAGAGCCAATTTCTTCACTAAAATTTGTCCCAAAACTAGGAAAGATTCCCCTGACCTCCACAGTCCACCAAAGTTCAATTAATTGTGCCTACACCATCACAAGAGTGAGAGAAGAAGGTTCCCCACTAAAGCTCCATCACAGGAAGCCCCTAACATAAACTTTGATCAGCACCTGAAATCCAGCTTGATTGAAATCATACCTAGATAATTCACCAAGTCCTAGGACTTCATCCGGAGGTTCGTTGGACCCAATCAAAGTTTCGAGAACCATTTGATTGAGGCCTTCCCTCTCAGATAAAGTTATTGAACCTCAACCCTAAACTGCGCTTATTTTGATTCTTCATGTGTAATGGCTTGATTTCATGATTGATAAACCATTTGGATAGACGTGTTTGAAGTAGATGAAGGTTTAGAAACAAACCCCATGTGATTTGGTTGATTCTAGCTCGAGATCTTAAGGTTTTAGTGTGGACGGCTTATGGGTTAGGTCATTTTGGGATGATGAAGAGATGTCGACCGATCGTGGGTTTATTCAATAAATGGTCATGATGGAGCCGAACAAGTGGATGGAGCAAAAAGGCAGGCTGATGAGGTGGCTACGTGGCTGCCTATGTCGAATAGCAGAACGTCACATGGAGACTTCGCAGATACCGTTGTTGAGGTGGTGTCATGTGGATAAGTAGAAAAATATGGATTTATTTGATTGATTTAAATACCAAAACTTAACAATACCCTCTTGCTCTGTGAACAGAGGAGAATAATGTGGACAAAAAATAAAAATTATTTGCATACTTTTTTATTTTTAATTAGTTAAATACTCTCTGTGGTATATCAGTTCATTATGGCTAAACATTGCACACCATGGCTTGAAATTTTGAGGGTTTGTTTCTCATGACAGATGCCATGTTTTTTGATTTTTCTAAGGTCGGAGGACATTTTTGTGCCTCTAACCATAATTTTCAAGTTAGAAAGGCTATTTCGGCTTATTTTAAATATATAAATTAAAATATCACTTGGAAAATTATAGGATAAATTTAAGTAGGTTTCCTGTGGTTAAAGAAGTCTAGGAAAAATTTCATGATGGTTCGAATAATTCAATAAATTTCTATTTTTAGTTAAATGTACATATCTTGCATTAATTTATTAAAATTATATATAAATAAAAAATCAAAAAAATTAATTCCACATTGTGCATAAAAATCATATTAGCCCACTGTAAATATTTGAAAATTTTTTGATTAAGCTTAAGCACTAAAGTTGATTTTCTAGGAAAAATTGTATTTTTGAACAAAAATAATTATATTAAATTATATACATTTAAGAAAAAAATGCGGAAAGTGGTTTTATGAGTTTCTTGTGATCAAGAGCACTTAGAAGAAAGAAAAGTAAGTTTTGATAAAATATTTTATTTTTGAGCTTTATTTTGAATTAAAAATGATTAAAAATAGTTAGAAAATTTTAAAAATACAAAAATATTTAAAAAGTTCTAAGTTAAAATAATTATATTTTTTAAGTTAAAATAATTATTTAAACTAAATATAAATTTGAAAAACCACATTTTTCTCCTCTTATGTCTTAATTACTTTATGGATAAGATATTCTAAAGTCTCGTAAGTCATTTGAATGGTGCTTCATGAGTTATGAGGTGAAGAGCCCCAAGGGTAAAGTGATCATTTTAGGACTTTGGTTCCTTAATCAAAATTTAGGATTAACCAAAGGAAAAATGAGCAATTTTGATCTTAATAAATATGTTTCGATGATTGAAACATAATGGGTAAAAAGATAAAAAACCAACTTGCCATCTTCCCATGATAAGAATAAAATTACAACTTGTTAAATAATCAAAACTTTGAAGTTGATCAAAATCAAATGATTCTCAAGTGTTGGGCTTAAATTGAGGAGGTGATGTTTTACTTATGATCAAGTCCAAAATTAATGATGATCTAACTTCTTTTTATTAGAATCCCTATCACTTATATTAAAAATTCTAAACCTTTGCTAATCATTCTCTCATTAGATTCATTAAGGGGCTTGGTAGTGATCTAGGCTTGATTTTAAAAATTGTTTCATGGGAATTAGAAGATAATGTTATTGATGATTAACACTATCAAGCCCAACCTTAGTGGTGGGTTTGAGACCTTTAATGAAGGAAACTTGCCTTATGGGCATTCACCTACATAAATTTTAAATGAAATATCAACTGACCAATCGAGTATCCTATCCTCGAGACAATTAAAATGTCAAAGTTTACTGACTAATGGGGTAGTTTTAATTTAACATGGGATGATTAATAGAGCAATATGATAAAATCAAACTGAACTTAAATGTTTCATGGGATCTTTAAAGTAGTTCAAGGTCATTCCCTGAACACTTTATAATCTCTTGAATATTTTGAAAGACAATTTGAACATGCTGTATTTTGTTCTAAAATCATCCATTAAGATCTCTCAGGACTTAGAAAATCATAGTTCAAAGTATGTTAGATACACCATCATCTACACTTGCAATTTATTTAAATTTTTGCAAGATTATATATATGTTGCAAAAGACTAACATTTCAGTTGGAATGCTGAGAAAATGACAGGTATGCCTTTATAGTGTTACTTAATTTCTGTCGTTTTACTTTCACTTCAAAATATCATAACTGCTTGGGTGTGTACTTTACTTTTCTAGCAAAATCAAAATGACTTCTTCAAAATTAATCAACATTTTCAAAAATAAACATTTAACTATTTCAAAGGTAACCATAAATCCTTTGAAATTTCACCAAAATTAAAATGTCCTTTTGAATTTACGGGAGTCCCTCGGAGGAGGTAACCCACGATTGCTAATGAGATCTCCCCGTTTTAAATGAGTTTCATAACTCATTTAAGCTAAGTAAATTCAAAATAAAATAGTGATTATGGAACAAGGGAGCAGTGAGATCCTAACCGATGTCGTTATAATCAACTTTAACCCCCCATAATATTTAAATAACCATAACCTTAGGAAACATTTGAATTGACGTTATGATATGACACATTAGAAAACTTAAACTTCCACAACAAGGAGCTTAGAGCTAGCATTACAGACAACACAACCATCTTCAATAATAAAATATGTTTATACTAGCTGAACCATTCCTTAGAATTAAACAACCAAGCCATAGGACTTTGAGGTTGTCCGCTTAGTGCGACATAAGTCCTCAATCTATCTTTAGGCCTTTGTATGACTCTGCTATACAATATAAGCCCTAACTTATTGTATGATTCAGAGGTTGTCTTTGTCACGACCTAAATCCTCACATCTTCCAGGCTATTTGTGTGATCCTTTCACATGAATGTAAGGCATAATTAATAAAATTGGTATCATGAAACATTTAAATATTTCTACATTAAATTGAAGCCAAACAGTAGGGTAGATTAAGAAGTCACCAAGGTTCTCTTCAGGATCCGTGACATCCCTTAGTTCTTCTTCCTTTGGAGTCCAAAAATAAATGTTCCAAATTTCAGCCATTCCCATTTCACACCTCTTTGTCTGATCTCGTTGAGAAGTCCTATCCTTTAAACTTCTTGAAGATAATATACCTTGATTCTTATCGAGAGTTTTTTTAGGTGACTTCAGTTATCTAAGATGTAATTAACTATAGGGGCTTGCCATTATAATAAGCTTTTCCAAACCCAGCTTTATATAAACCCTATTTAATTATTCATATTAAATAGGGGAACTTGTCGGCTTATAATAAAATGGTTTCGCAGACCAAACAGATGTCATATATTTCTTAGATTTTTTGATTGATCCTCACCATCAAGCCATGTGTCTATCTTTCGAGATGGATATTAGCTTATGGTGTGGAGCTCTCTCATTTAAAATATGTAAGATATGAGATCAGTTTGATTTGATATTTTTTAAAAATTAAATTTCTATCTAAATTAAAATGTCCCTCCGAAGAGGGTAACGAGATTTTTTGTTCCAGCGACCGATAGATTCCACAGGACCTCCCCTAAAAATTGTGCCAAAAATAAGAATTTCCTCTTTTGTTGGTATGCCATTCCATAGGGTATAATATCACTAATAATGAAATTCACATTATTAGCATAACATGGAACACACCACTCATTAACATTGAAAAATTTTTCATCTAGAAAATATTCATTAATCTCTTTTTCAAAACTTTTAGAGTGGTTTTTCTAATTCAAGTCTGGACAAATGATCAACAATTTAATTCTGAGCTCCCTTCATATCTACTATTTTAAAGTCAAATTCTTGCAAAAGAAGAACCCATCTTATGATTCTTAGTTTTTCATCCTTCTTTTTCTTTAAATAATTAATAGTAGAATGATTTGTATGCACAATATATTTAGTTTCAATTAAGTATGATCTAAATTTATCAAAAGCATATACTACTGCTAATAACTCTTTCTTGGTTGTGGTATAACTAAATTGAGCTTCATTAAGAGTTCTACTAGCATAACAAATAACTTTGAAAATCTTATCATGCTTTTGTCCTAAAACAACTCCAATAGCATAATTACTAGTATCACACATCAATTCAAAAGGATTTTCCCAATATGGTGAAATAATAATTGGTGCAGTGAATAATTTTTCTTTTAATAATTCAAAAGATTTTAGACACTCTTTATCAAAATTAAAAATTACATCTCTTTCAAGTAAATGGCATAGAGGCTTAGTAATTTTTGAAAAGTCTTTAATATATTGCCTGTAGAATCCACCATGTCCTAAAAAACTCATAATTTCCTTCACACTTGTTGTGTGAGGTATATTAGCGATCACTTGAATTTTTGCAGGGTCTACTTCCATACCATTTTTAGAAATTTGATGTCTTAAAATTATTCCTCCTGCTATCATAAATTGGCATTTTTCCCAATTAAGTACTAAATTTGTTTCTTAACACAGCTTAAGAACTTTTGATAAATGTTCTAAACATGATTCAAATGAAATTCTAAATACGAAAAAATCATCCATAAAAACTTCAATCTCTTTTTCAATTAAATCACAAAAAAGAGCCATCATACATCTTTGAAATGTAGCAGGTGCATTACATAAACCAAAGGGCATTCTTCTAAAAGAAAATTTACCATAAGGACTGGTAAAATTTTTTTCTCTTAATCCTCAAGAGCTATTTGTATTTGGTGATAACCAATATATCCATCCAAAAAACATAAGTATTTATGCCGAGCTAATCTATCCAGCATTTGATTTAGAAAGGGTAGTGGAAAATGATCTTTCATAGTGACAAGATTTAATTTTCTATAATCAATACATATTCTCCATCATGTAACTTATCTTTTTTGTATTAACTCATTATGTTCATTCAAAGTCACAGTCACTCCTCCTTTCCTAGAAACACAGTGAATTGGACTAACCCATGCACTATCTAAAATAGGGTAGATACTTCCAACATCTAACAACTTTAGAATTTATTTCTTAACAACTTCTTTCAAAATAGGATTCAATCTCCTTTGAGGATCAGCTCTGAGTTTGTAGTTCGCTTCATATGAATTCTATGCATACAAATTGAAGGACTGACTCCTTTTATATTAGCAATTGTCCATCCAAAGGCTTTGTTATAACTCTTTAAGGTTTTCATCAGACTCTCTTCTTCTTCTATAGTTAATTTTGAGGAAATTTAATAGGTAATGTAGAGGAATCTCCTAAAAGGGCATACTTCAAATGTTCAGGAAGCAACTTCAACTCAAACTCAGGAGGTTTTTCAAATGATGGACAAAAAGATGTATCTATTTCTGAATTATTGCACTACACTTCTCGCTAAGTGCAATCTCATTATCTTCAAACTTCCTTTTCCTGTTAAAAATATCCTTCATAAAATTTACATAGCTTGACATTTGTTCTAGAGCATCAGCAAATGAAATATTAATTGTAAGCTTTTTAAGGATTTCTAGAAATTTTGAAAATTGCTTATCCAACTTGTGTTGTTGGAGCTTCTGAGAAAATGAAGGTGGTGGTTTTTCTAAATCAAATTTAAGTGAAGAAATAGGTTTCTCTAGACCTTTTGAAGCGTCCTCTTGTGGTTCTTCAATCTCTTCTCTCTCTCTTCAGCCTCTTTTTTAACTCTAGCTTCCAATTCTCTTTCGCTTCTGAGTTGAACAGCTTTTACTTGCTCTTTATTCTGGTCTTTTGAATCTACTTTTGTATTACTGAGAAGTATTCCTTGGGATATGTTACTTAATAAATTTGCTATTTTTCCAAATTGATTCTAACTATTTCTAATTGTAGCTCTTTGACTTTGTAATTGATTTTCCATTTGTAACACCACTTTTCTATATACAACTTCTTCTCCTTAAATTGTGGATTACTGTTAAAACCTTGAGGATATGAAGGTCTATAATTATTATTCCCTTGGTTGTACCAATTTTTCAATGGGTGTACTTGATTGTTCCCCTATTGCTAATTATTACCACCTGAATTATTATTCTAGTTAAAGTTGGGATGGCTCTTCAAACCTGGATTATAATAGTTTGAATATGGGTTATTCTTCTTGTTGTTTATAGTATTCAAAGTCTCTAATGATGCTTGAGAATCTACCATTTGGCCTATTGAATTCTCTTCAATCATGAAAGTTGGTTGAGAAAAAATCATTCCAAATCGGTCAACTTCCTTGAAATTGCAGCAAATTGATTTGCTAACATGAAAAAATCACCAGTTTCATTAATATTTGCTACTTTTAAGATTTACCCCTTTACAAGGCCATTGGAAATTATTGATAGTCATTTCTTCAATTAAAACATAAGCGTCATGAAATGGTTTTGACATCAATGAACTACCAGCAATGACATCGATAATAGATCTAAGAGATCCAATTAATAAATTGTAAAAAGTTTAAATTATTAACCAATTTAGTATAACATGGTGTGGACACTTTCTTAAGAGTTCTTTAAATCATTTCCATGCTTCATAAATAGATTCCCCTTCAAAATGAAAAAAAAGATGTAATATCATTTCTAAGCTTCACAGTTTTTAATAGTGAAAAATATTTTACAAGAAATTCGCTAAATCACTCCAAGTTCTGATAGATCCAGGTGATAACGATTGTAACCATATCTTGGCTTTATCCTTCAGTGAGAAAGGAAATAATCTAAGTCTAATAACATCATCTGATATACCATCATATTTAAATATAGCACACAATTCTAGAAAATTAGTAAGATGTAAATTTGGATCTTCAGTTGTTGCTCCCTTAAACTAATTATTTGATATGATTTAGATAATAGGGGCTTTAAGTTCAAATGAATTAGCCATTACAACGTGTTTTTGAATACTACAATGAAGTTCATCTATTTTATAGTTTGCATAATCTCTTAAAGGTCTAAATTCATAAACATTTTGATTATTTTGATTTCCCTTTTCTTGAAATTTTACAATAAGTTTTAAATTTTTTTAATTTTTCTAATAGTTCTTTCTAATCAGAATTGTAAGGTACAAGTCTTGTAGAACCTGAACTACACATACATTACTAAAAAATACATATAAAATAAAATAAAATAAAATAAAAACACACAAACAAGAACTTAATATAAAAACAACACTACAATATTCTTATAATAAATCTTAAAGTTTGAATAATACTTTATAAAAATAGAAATTTTTGCTTTCTAAGAACTTGTTAGAAAATTTGTAAATTTCTGTAATTTTACTCCCCAGCAATGATGTCAAATACTTGATCCCAATTATTCAGTAAAGATGTAAGATGCGATGTATGCGATTATATGTTTGATTTCCTTAATGGTTATTCTTAATTGGCAAAAAAGTCAAAAACTTGATCTAAAGCAAAAGCTAGGTTAGTTTTCCACTATGAAACAAATAAGATTATAATTATAATATTTAAATATGGGATACTACGCAAGTATACGTATCATTATCATGTAATATAGGACTTTTTGATTAAGCATCAAATATCGAACCCACAAGAAGAATAACAATATGCACTTTAGAAAACTAGAAAGCTTAGATGACAAAAATCCAATTCGCAAAATATTCTAACTTAAACTTAAGATGTTATGATAGGAGTGAAAATTTGATTCTTTTTGTAATTTTTGTTTTATGTAAATAAAGTAATTAACTAATTAACTTAACTAACTAATTACAAGATTAAGGCTATATAAATAAAATATCCTTTTCCTTATCATAAATGGGTAATAAATATAAAAATTCTATTGTCAAAGTATGCTAAATGTGTCTTGCCAAATAGGAGCAATTATATTCCTTACCCTTACTAGAGATGCTATAAACAACATTGATTAATCTATAGTTTAAATAATCTTGAAGACTGGTTAGGTAGGGAAGATACCAGCTCTAACTCTAGAGTTCCCTCTTCTACCTCCACCTGGGGGCTAATATCTCGTATCAAAACCTAAAACTATAAATTAAATTGGGGGCTTTAGTCTGTCACTCTAGAGTTCTCTAATTCTACACCATTGAAAAGTTTATTTCCCTATTTACTTACACTCAACCCCATGAACTACATTCTCATTCATAAAATCAATATGTGATTCTAATCATTTGTTGACTGAGACAATACCATCTCAGATCTTACGTGTTATCGCAACATATATTAACTTCTTAATGGACTAAATCAAGAGGCATAGGAAGTGTAAGGTTTCAAATCATCACAAATTCTTGCAACATTGAAGTCTAATACTTCACACAAAATCATTTAAACACTTAATCACTTATCATTTTGAGGAAAAAATAAAGAAAACTACTTAGAATCAATGGAGAAAACACAAACACACATGAGTTTAAAAGTAGATATCATTGACACAAATAAGAAATCTAGATTAAAACCAAGTGTCGTTACAAAGATAAACAGTTATCTCAAATCCTCTCCACCAAATTTTTTGAAGTTCCTTTGAATTCTCTTCCTTCACTCACAATACAAACTAACACTCAAAATAAAAAGATAGTGGCCGGCGGAGGCAGCGGTGATGGGCGGCGGCAGTTACTTGGATGAACGATGACTGTAAAATCTGATGGGTGGTTGACCTCTTCTCTTGGATAATCTAAATCTTTTCTTATAAAAATCTAAGGGGTGCCTTGGTGTCTCTTCAAAAAGGTGTCTCCATTCAATGAAACTTCTAGAACTTGCCTCCTCAAAAGCCAATTGAATGAATTTTCATGTCTATGGGATATTTCCCATGTTTTTGCAAAGGGTTTCTTCAAAAAAACTCTTCAAAAATTGTTCTAAATTTAATGAATCATCAAATAACTACTTCTGGCGCATAAGCGTGGGGTACCTGGCGCTTAGGCGCCTCAGTTCATTTTTTCACTTTTTTTTCATTTTTGCTCCAAATTTGATCCTTTTCACTTCTTTTAGCATTTTTCATCCATTTGATTGTACCTGAAAGAGAAACACACAAATACCTTTTTTTAAAGCACAATATCTAAAAAAATAGGTATAAAAATGCATATAAAAATACTATAAACTTTAGGTGTATCACTATCTAAAGTATTTTCTTTGAGAAGGACCTCCCTAAATACTTTTCTTCTCTTTAATCATTCTCATCCCTAAATCTAATGATAAGAGTAGTTGGGTGACACAATAAAAAATATATTCAATTTTTCATATGTGTTTAATGCTTATATTTGGTGATATCGCACTTTAAACAAATGTATTTTCATGTTTTTTTTAGGTATACTAAGTTTAGAAATTTTGAGCTTAAAGGATGCAAAATGTGAGAAATTTGGAGTCAAAAGCGGCATTTTCCAAAAATTGAACTGGTGACTAAGAGCAAAAACTGGTGCCTACGGGCTAGAATACAGGGAAGATGGAGCCAAGGCGCCAGAGACAATTATTTTCATAATTGTATTGAATTTGGATGGATTTTGAAGCGGTGCCTATCGAGAATCTTGGAAATTCATCCCTAAATTATAAATGAGTGTTTTTTTATGACAAAAAAAGTGGCGTGTGTTGATTGTAAAGGTGTGGGGTGTGAGTTCTAAGTTGGTGGAGAGTTTTGCAAGTGTCTCTAAGAGTTGTAATAGGAGAGGGAAAGTGAGAGATTTCTTTTTCCTTACAATTTTAAGAGAGATTTTAGTTTTATTATAAGGACATAAAGAGATTCTAGAGAACTTCAAGGGATTTGCTTGGGGACGAGATTGAGTTAAGTTGTTTTACTTTCCTTTCTTATTTTGTAAACTTTTTATATATATAAAATCCATGCTTAGGTGCATCTTCCACATGAATTCTAAGTATATTTCTTTGTCTTTCTCCATAGAAAGAGAAATTTCCATGTGAAAATTCAAGTTGTTATGCAATATTTTAATTTCATATTTGTGATCACTCAAACTTTGAACTTCATTTAATTTTTGATCTGGTCAATTGAACTATTAAAATTTGTTGTGAAACATACAATCCAAAAAGGTTGCGCTTTCCAAAAAAAAGTAAGAGTCACATTCAATTTCATGGATGAGAATGTAGTCCATCTCGTTGAGTGAAAATAAATAAGGAAATTTTCATTGATAGGCGTAGAAATGGAGATTTTAGTGTGATAGACTAAAATCCCTAATTTGGACCAAGAGTTTGGAAACTAAAGCAAGGTGTTAGCCTCAGGTGAGGGGAACATAGGAACTCTAGAGTGAGAGCCAATATCTTCTCAACCTAACTAAAGATTTAGAGATTAAACACTGGATTAGCCATTGTTCTTTATGACTTGTAAGAAGGATAGATAATATAATTGCTCAACAAATTTCTTCAATTTGATAATTCATTAACTTTAATCTCATTGTAAAGGGAAGAATGCTTTCTTAAATTTTAACTCTTCATCACAAAACCTAGTTTAGTTTTAGTAAATTTAACTTTGAAGTTTAGAGATTAGTGTAGTCAACTTAGTTTCTTTAGTGAAATTAAACAAAGTTCGACCTGTTTTCTTACTTAAGTTTTCTATAGTTTAAATATTGTGCTTTTGCATGATTTTTCAAACAAATTTTCAACTATCTATGGGATGAATACCTAGGACTCCATTAGAGCCTTTTATTACTTGAACGATACATATACTTGCGTTTGCAACCTAGTGATGTTTTGAAACTGAAAGTACACCTTTACTCACTAGGAGTGGAAACTTTAGATATTTTCAAGGTGAAAACTTAATGTACTGAAGGAATTTTATTATGGTTAATTTGCATATTTTTTAGTATAGTTGCATTGTGTGTTGTGGTGTTGAAAAACATTTATAATGCATAACAAAAACCCACATGAAATTTTTGGCGTCGTTACTGGGGAGGCTTTATGCCAATTATTAGAGAAAGTTGCAAGTTTTGATTTTAATCAAAAATGTATTAATGCATTTGAATTATTAAAAGGAAAATTATTCACAACTCATATAATAGTTTTACCTAATTCGGAGAAACCGTTTGAGCTAATGTGTGATGCTAGTGATTATGCAATTGCGACTATTTTAGGGAAAGATATGCAAAATTTTTGAAATCATATATTATGCAAGTAGAACTTTGAATGAAGCTCAATTTAATTATACCACTGCTGAGAAAGAGTTACTAGCTATTGTCTATGCTTATGATAAGTTTATATCATATCTCATTGGAGGTAAATGTATTATGCATACTGATCATTCTGCTATAAGATATTTAATGCAAAAGAAGGATGTAAAACTAAGATTAATTAGATGGATCCTTCTGTTGCAAGAATTTGAATTTGTGGTAGTGGATAGGAAGCAATCTGAGAATCAAATAGTGGATCATTTATCTAGGTTGAAACAACAAAAATTATTTAAATATGAAAGTGAAATTAACTAAAATTTTCTTGATGAACATTTGTACACTAATAATGAATGACATGTGCCATGGTATGCGACCATAGTGAACTATATTGTTAGTGATCTTTTACCCTATGAATTGACAACACAACAGTAGAAAAAAAATTATTCACTATGCAAAATTTTACTTTTGGGATGACCCATGTTTTTATAAGCAATGTAAAAATCAGGTTATTCAAAGATGTGTTCCATATGAAGTAACTGAAAGGTTTATTAAAAAATGTCATGATTCTAAATTTATTGGACATTTTTGAATTGGTAGAACAACATATAAAATTTTACAATCTGGATTTTATTGGCCTACTCTATTTAGACATGTTAATACATATATAAAAACATGTGATCGATGTCAGCGAGTAGGAAATAATTCAAAAAGGAATGAAATGCCCCTAACTTTTATATATGGGAGTTGAAATATTTTATGTATGGGGATTAGATTTTATTGGACCATTTATTACCTCTTTTGGAAATTTGTATATATTAATTGCAGTAGACTATGTTTCCAAATGGATTGAAGCACTTGCTTTACCTCAAGGTGATGCTCAGAGTGCTTCAAAAGTTTTAATGAAAAATATTTTTACAAGTTATGGAATGCCTAGAGTAATCATTATAGAAGGGGGATCTCATTTTAGGAATAAAAGAATTGAAAAATTGGTTGGAAAATATGATATAGAACATAAGATCTCCACTACTTATCATTCCTAGAATAGTAGTCAAGTAGAATTATCTAACCATGAAATTAAAAGAATCTTGGAAAAAACTATAAGTCTTAACAAAATATGTTAGTCTGCTAGAGTTTATATTGCATTATGGGCTTATAGAAAAACTTATAAAAATCTTATAAGAATGTCTCCATATAGTCTTATTTATGGGAAGACTTTTCACTTACCAATACAATTAGAGCATAAAGCTTATTGGAATATTAAAGAATTTAATATTATTTCAAAAGTTGCTGGTGAGAAAAGTTTATTGCAACTGAACGAGCTCAAAAAAATCAGAAATGAATCTTATGACTATGCTATGATATACAAGAAAAAAATGAAAAATTGGCATGATCAAAAAATAATAAGAAAGGAATTTGAACCTGAACAAGAATTTTTGTTGTATAACACAAGATTGAATTTATTTCTCAAAAAACTTAAGTCCTGGTGGTTAGTGCAATTTAATGTTAAAAAATTCTACCCATATGAAATTGTTGATATTGAAGATCCAAAAACTAGTAAAGTATTTAAAGTTAATGCACATATGTTAAAACCTTACTTTGATGGACACAAAAATTTTTAAAGTGGTCTTAATGTTGGGCCACCTAAAGTAAAATCTAAGAACGTCAGGATGACGATGTTAAACCAAGCACTTTGTGGGGACAACCCATAGTTATTTGGGTAGTTATCTTTATTTTTTTTGATGTAATATAAGCTCTTGCAATTGAATTATATGTGCTTTGGAGATTTACATGTTTAAGAAAATACATAAAAGTGTTTTAAATATTCAATTTTATGGAAGGTATGAGAGTTATTTTTGACCTAAGGCAAAACGATGCAAAAATGAGCACTGGTGCCTAGTCGCTTAAACTGGCACCTAAGCACCTGTTTCACTATGCGCTAGCATCTAAGTGCCATTTTCCAGAAAGCCTGATGTTGAAACTCCATAGTTTGGTGCCTAGGCACTGCAGTTGGAAACACCACCCCAGAACATTCTATTTGTGGGTTTTGACAAAATTTTCTCTTTATAACTCCTAAAACCTATTATTTAGAGTCAAATTAAATTAGTAAAGAAGGGGAGGATCCACTAATACTTATTCTTGTGGCCCCCAGCTCTGAGAAAGCTTCCAAATATGGGATTTTCATCTAGAGAAAGTTCATTAGTTTCGATGGGAAGTGATTGCATGACAAGGTGTTTAAGAAGAAGAGGTTGATCGAGGAAAGGAATTTCGTGAATCGATTATTCAATACTCTAGTTACTGCTGTGGTAGATATCATTGTGGAAAGGCGATGAGAATTTCTATGCTACACCACTGCGGTTGTAGTAATTCTTGTTGTGAAATAAATCTATGCAAATCTTCATGGGATAAATCAAGGAGTTGTCCATGTTTGAGGCATGTGGGTACCTTTTATTCCTTCAAGGATTAATGACTTTTTCATGATTGAGAGCATTCCAATTTGTCATTATGCCAACTTTGCCCCTATAAAAGACAATAAGGATGAAGTTTTTATATTCATAACACATGAAGATGCAACATGGGAGACAAGATATAATAATAATGTAAGTTTTTCTTCTTCATTATTAAATTATGCGTCAAAGCCTTAACATATCTTTATCTCTGCAAAATTACTCCTTACTACAAAAATCAATAAAGTGACAAAGGAAAGTGCTATATTGAACTACTGTATTCAAATTGGAAGACCTATAATAGTAAAATCTACTATTGTTTTAATTTTTAAGAGATCTTTTCTTTGTCTTAGAATTCCATATACTATATTTTTCCTTTGTAGGCAATCACAAGTTACACGAAAATTAGGAAAAAGTGTTTCTTTCTTTGAAGCCCATGGACCTAGTGTTAAACTGTGATTACTTAGAAAATGGAGAAGTGAATGAAAAAAATATTTTTATTGACCAATCATCTAATAATTCATCACCTACAAAATAAAGATTTCTAGAGAGTTCATTTGTTATTTTGAAGAAAATTAAGAAGTTGAAGAATGAAATGACTAATATTCAGAATGAGATTAGCATAATTTTCGATCAGTAAAACCTTCTAGATTGGAGAATTAAAGAGCAATTAGATCATATTGGACTTATAAAAGAGGCTACGGTGCGAATTTACATGAAAAATGTTTGGATCGAAGAAGACGTGACTGATGAATTTCCTCATCGTCTTCTATAACTTATTCGTACATCACCAATCTATGAGAGATCTTAGAGATGATGATAGTACTAAAGATAAAGATGTGTAGCAACTTTGAAGTTTGGAATTCTGGTTTATAAGAGCTTGTGTGTGTTTAATTATGTTGGATTTTCTTAGTTTTTGATATCGGACTTATTATGTTTGCTTTTAGTGTTTTATCGTTTAGTTTTTTAGTGTTAAGTGTGTTGGTGTCATTTCAACCCTGAATTTATGTGTGATTTCAAAAATTTTATTTGTAATTATTTGGATTTATATATATAAATGTGAAGTTGTTTGTTGTTTGTGAAAGTTTGATGTTAATAAATTACTTAATTATGAAAATTAAAGTGAATTTAAACTAATTAGAACATGGAGTGTTTTGGTGTACAATGCTTTTTACAAAAAAAAAAAATGAAATTATGAGCATTGGCGCCTAAGTGCAAAAACCGGCACCTAGGAGCCAAAACCAACACTTAGGTGCCAAATTGACTTGATCAATTAAATTACAAATGTCAGCAATTTTTCTGCTTGGGGTCGTCTTCAGCCTTGCAAATAGGGGCAAATGGCAAACTAGCAGTTCCAAATACTCAGATTTAAGGCAATTTTAGAGCTAGGAATTTTTGGATTTCATCTTCTCTTGGCAAAATTAGAAGTTTTGGAGAAATTTAGTGAAGAATCCATGGTGTGAAGTTTCTTAGCCATGATTTTGATTTTAAGAGTTTACTTTATCTTTATTGCAAACTTATGTGGAATTATTTTGAATTTTTAGAACTCTATGACTCCTAAAATGAGGAAGATGAAGGGAAAGGAGGCTTGAGACATGAAGAAATTTGTTAATATCAAGGCACAACATCATTATAATACTTAACTCATGACGAGAAAGCTTATTTAAGAATGAGCATTTTACAATCCCAACGGTCCTATCGAGGGATTGATTGTGGCACAAAATTGGGAAACCTTCTGCTATTTTACTGTTGTACTAGTTGTTTTGATCATTCAGGAATTCTATGAAAACCTATTGTAAGCTACGAATGATCAAGTTTTTGTTGGAGGTAAGAATGTTGAATTTACCTCAGAAAGGATAAATGAATTATATGGATTGAGAGACAAGTTTTATTATGAGTACACTATTGTTAATACATCTGATTCTACATTGGATAGATTTATAACTTATGTGACTAATGGAAGAGAAGTTTGGAAGATTAAGAATGATCACAAGGTAAACTTCTCTACTTTTATGCTTAATGCTCAATCTAAGCCTGACATTATTTTAATTTTTCTTGACTCCGTTCAACAAACCATCTGAGCAAAGTTACTAAGGAGAGAGCTATTTTAAATTTCTGCATTCAATAAATGAAGAAAATAAACATTGGTGCCCTTATCTATCAGAATGCCCATACTTCTTCTAGTGGTGGCACTATTGGAGGTTTAGGATACTCAGTTTTGTTTTTTACTCTAAGTGATCAATCATGAGTGGGGTATGATAGATCTGAAGAGTTGATACAAGCACTTAAACCTATCAACAAGCCTGAAGTAGACATATGAGTTGCCAGCTACATATGAGTTGCCAGCTAGACAAAAAGCTAGAGGTAAAAGCAGTGATATACCTTCTACTTCAGCTTCTGGACCTTCTATGTTCCACAACACCTCTTTAGAGAATGTTCTGGAGCAGTTACTTATTCAGTAGAGCAATATCTTAACACTTAAGAATCAGATTAGAACTATGGAGGTAAGGAATTATACTAATGATGAGTACATGCAGAGGAAAGTGGATTATGTGATGCATATAGTGAGGCCATTACAAAGTATTTGAGGGGCGATCATAATGTAGAAATCCCTACCTGCCCTTGCTTTACACCCTACGAGCCTGAAGTAGAATTTGAAGAAGAGGATGAAGATGATGAGGAGGAGGAGGATGAAGAGGAGTTTACTTTCATGCTTATTTTTTGTAGTTTGATTTTTTTTTTCATGTGGTTGTTGTGAGTGAACTTTATTTTTGAATTATATGTATTGTAAATAGGTGTTGAACTTTTTATGTTTAGATGTAAATTGTTTATTTTATTTTCAGAGTACTTTATTTTTGAAATTTGTTTCTTAAGTTTAGAACGCTTCTCAACTTAGCAAATCTTTTTGATATATCATTTCTTACATAATATTTTATGCCATGTTCTTTTTAAATTGGTACCTGCAAAGTTTCAAGTTCAAAGCCTTCTATAGGTTAGATTTATTTGAATACATTTTTTGTTTTCTTTCTACCTTCATTTTTGTATTAAATGCTTTATCTATTAAAAATTTAAGTTTAGGGGGAAGAAAAATTTTTCTTAAAAGAAACTAAGCTTTATTATCCTCAATAAACTATATTTTTATAATTCTTTTTGGCAAAACTTTTAGTATCAGACATCAACTTGAAAATAACTATATTTTTGAATTTATAAATATGATTGTAAATTTAAGTAAAAATATTTAATAATGAAGGTTAGTTCTAAGAGTTAAGATATTAATGATAAGAGTATAAGGTTATGTGTTTACTATTTAAAGTAAATGATATTGTATTTTTGAAATATTAAAAGAGTCATAGAGTTATAAAAAAAGAAAGGATTGAGACTTTATGAAAAATATTTTTCAAAGCTAATATGCATTTATAAGTATGATATGTATGAGGTTTTTAACTTTAAGAAGAGGATAGTGAAGTTCAAAATCATTAAAGGTGATCCAGATACAGTAATCCTCCATGAAAAAGAAAATAAAAAAAGAGGGATCCAAAAAGATCCTAAAGGAAAAATAAATAAGAATAAAAATAAGAGAAAAAGAAAAGCAAAAAGAAAAATATGTGAGGAGAAGCTTGATGAGGTGCCTAATAAAAAATGGTTTCACATGAATCAACTTAAGGAAATAGAGTTAAATACATTTCTAAACTAAAGTATTAACATATTTACTAATGAAGTTCTCATGATTTTTTTTTGTCATATAGTTCTTATAAGCATCCTTAATATGAAGAATTACAATTATTCTTGAAATGAATAGGAAACCAAAACTCTTCGACTTAACTTTTAGACATTCTTATATTTTTAGTTTTAACTTAGATTATTTAAAATTTTTCTAAAGCCTTACTATTGTCTTTATAAAGCAAAAGCTAAAGAAGTTTTTAAGTGATGCTCACTACCTTAAGTCATTTTTTTATGTAGTAAAAGAGTTACTTGTCCTAAGTCATTTTCTTATGTAGTAAATGAGTTACTTGAGGATAAGTAACAATTAAGTTTGGGGAATTTTGATACACGAAAAAAAAAATTAATTTTTCATGTGTTTAAGCTTATATTTGGTGATATTACAATTTAAAGAAAGGCTTTTTCATGTTCTCTTGTAGGTATATTAAGTCTAGGCATTTGGAGCTTAAAGAATGCCAAAAGTACAAAATTTGGAGTCAAAAGTGGCATTTTCCAAAAATTTAACTGGCACCTACGCGCCAGAACTGGCGCCTATGTGCCCGGATACAGAGAAAATGCAACTAGGTGCTGGAGGCGGTTATTTTCATAATGCGTTGAATTTGGATGGATTTTGAAGAGGTGCCTATGTAGACTCTTGAGAAATTTGTCCCTAATTTATAAATTATTGTTTTTATGTCATAAAAAGTGGTGTGTGTTGATTGTAAAGGTGTGGGGCATGAGTTCTAAGTTGGTGGAGAGTGTTGCAAGTATTTCTCAGAGTTGTAAGAGGAGATGGGAGAGATTTCTTCTTCTTTACATTTCTAAGAGAGATTTGAGTGTTATTGTAAAGAGAGAAAGAGATTCAAATGAACTTCAAGGGATTTTCTTGGGAAAGAGATAGAGTTAAGTTGTTTTACTTTTCTATCTTTTTTTGTANAAAAAAAAAAAAAAACATAGATATATATATATATATATATATATATATATATATATATATATGTGTTGTCTCATATAAATTGCATCGTTTAACGTTGTCAGCCCGACATAACATTTGATTAGTTGGGTTGACTTAACATTAAAACTTATTTAAATTGTGGTATGTACCCTTCATAATAATGTTTCAATCGATGCCCATTAATTTTAAATATCTTTCCAATGTTAAGATCTTTAACAGCACCACCTTAAATGGTCCTAACCATCTGGATTTCAGTTTTCCTGAAAATAATCTCAATCTTGTATTATATAATAAAACTTCTTGTCCAAGTTCAAATTTCTTTTTAATAATCATCCGATCATGCCATATTTTCATTTTCTCTTTATAGATTTTTGCATTATCATATGCTTCATTTATAATCTCATGCCATATTTTCATTTTCTCTTTATAGATTTTTGCATTATCATATGCTTCATTTCTAATCTACTCAAGTTCATTGAGTTGCAAAATGCCATATTTTCATTTTCTCTTTATAGATTTTTGCATTATCATATGCTTCATTTTTAATCTACTCAAGTTCATTGAGTTGCAATAATCTTTTCTCGCCAGCATCCTTTAAATTAAAATTAAATTCCTTAGTAGCCCAAAATGCTTTATGTTCCAATTCTTCTAGTAAGTGGCATGTTTTTCCAAAAATAAGTCTATATGGGGACATTCCTATGGGAGTTTTACAAGCATTTTTGTATACCCATAATGCAATATCTAATCTAACAAACCAATCTAATTTATAAGGATTTACAGTTTTTTCAAAAATTTGTTTAATTTCATGATTTGATATCTCTGCTAGACCGCTAGTCTAAGGATGATAAGCAGTAGAGAATCTATGCATAATATCATATTTATTAATCAATTTTTTTATTCTCTTGTTTCTAAAATGAGATCCTCCATCAATAATAATTACTTTTCGCAATCCATATCTAATAAAAATATTTTTAATTAAAAATTTTGAAACACTCTGAGCATCACATATAGGTATAGTAATAGCTTCAATCCATTGGGACATGTAATCAACAGCAAGTAATATATATAAGTTCCCAAATGAAGGCATAAATTGTCTCATAAAATCTAATCCCCACACATCAAAAATTTTAACTTCTAATGTGTAATTTAGAGGTATTTCATTTCTTCTAGAAATATTTTCTACTAGTTGACATCGATCACATGTTTCAATATATTCATTAGCATCTCTAAAAATAGTCAGTCAATAAAATCCAGCTTGCAAAATTTTATATGCAGTTCTAATCATTCCAAAATGTCCTTCAAATTTAGAATCATGACATCTTTCAATTATCTGTTGATTTTCCTCATAAGGCACACATCTTCTAATAATTAGATCTTTACATTGTTTATATAAATATGTGTCATCCCAAAAATAAAATTTTGAATCATATATAAATTTATTTAATTGTAGATTTTTTATATCAGGTGACAAAATGTCACTTACAATATAATTTACTATATCAGCATACCATGGTACATTCATTTCATCCATACTATATAATAGTTCATCAGGGAAATTCTCTAAAATTTCATTTGCAAAATTAGTTGATATTTTTCTTTCTAGTCTATAAAAATGGTCACCCTCTAAAATTTCATTTGTAAAATTAGTTAATATTTCTCTTTCTAGTCTAGATAAATGATCAGCTATTTGATTATCATTTCTCTTTCTATCAATCAATTTTATTTGCAAAATTAGTTAATATTTCTAATTCTATTCTAGACAAATGATCAGCTATTTGATTATCATTTCTCTTCTATCAATCACAGAAAAATCAAACTCTTGTAATAGAAGTACCATCTAATTAATCTTGGTTTAGCATCCTTCTTTTGCATCAAGTATTTAATAGCAGAATGATCTGTATGCACTATACATTTAGTTCCAATTAAGTAAGGTCTAAATTTATCAAAGGAATAAACAATAGCGAGTAACTCTTTTTCAGTAGAAGTGTAGTTAATTTGAGCATCATTTAGAGTTTTACTAGCACAATATATTACTTTAAAAACTTTATTATGCCTTTGTCCTAAAACAACCTCAATAGCATAATCACTAGCATCTCACATTATTTCAAATGGTCTCTCCAAAGTGACCCCACCAACCTACGTGTTTAGAGGTTGAGGGTGGCTCATCTTGAGTATCCCCCATAGTGACCCCACCTACTAAGTATTTAGAGGTTGAGGCAATATGTGGAACTTCAAGTTGAGTGGAGAAGAGTTTGGAATTTCTAATGGTGAGGGTTCCATGTCTAGCTTTCTAAAAATAGTCCACAGGAAAAGTCCTATGGCTAGACCCTAGGCTACTAAAGAGGAAAAACTAAACCTTAAACCAAAATGAGGTCAACAAATGGACCCTCAATAGGTGTGGTGTGCTGGGAAAGCACACCACGCGTATTGGCGTTGACCGACGAGATCAACAAAAACTAATACAAACTCCTAAGTCAACAGACCCGGGAGTATGTGTAGAGTTCNATATTCATTAACATCTCTAAAAAGAGTAGGCCAATAAAATCCAGCTTGCAAAATCTTATATGTAGTTTTATTAATTCCAAAATGTCCTCCAAATTCAGAATCATGGCATCTTTCAATTATCTGTTGAGTTTTGTCATAAGACACACACATTCTAATAATTAGATCTTTACACTGTTTATATAGATATGGGTCATCCCAAAAATAGAATTTTGAATCATGTATAAATTTTTTTAATTGTGGATTTTTAATATCAGGTGGTAAAATATCACTTACAATATAATTTACTATATCGGCATACTACAGTGCATTCATTTCATCAATACTATATAATTGTTTATCAGGGAAATTCTCTAAAATTTCATTTGCAAAATTAATTAATATTTCTCTTTCTAGTCTCGACAAATGATCAGCTCTAAAATTTCATTTGTAAAATTAGTTAATATTTCTCTTTCTAGTCTAGATAAATGATCAGCTATTTGATTATCATTTCTCTTTCTATCAACTAATTTTATTTGCAAAATTAGTTAATATTTCTAATTCTATTCTAGACAAATGATCAGCTATTTGATTATCATTTCTCTTCTATCAATCACAGTAAAATCAAACTCTTGCAATAGAAGTATCCATCTAATTAATCTTGGTTTAGCATCATTCTTTCGAGTCAAGTATTTAATAGCAGAATGATTTGTATGCACTATACATTTAGTTCCAATTAATTACGGCCTAAACTTATTAAAGGCATAAATAATAGCAAGTAACTCTCTTTCAGTAGTAGTGTAGTTAATTTGACCATCATTTAGAGTTTTACTAGCATAATATATTACTTTAAAAACTTTGTTGTGCCTTGGTCCTTACACAGCCCCAATAACATAATCACTAGTATCACACATTATTTCAAAAGGTTTCTCCCAATGAGGTGGAACTATTATATGTGTAGTGATTAATTTTTCTCTCAGTAATTCAAATGCTTTTATGCATTCCTCATTAAAATTAAATTTTGTGACTTTTTCTAAAAGTTGGCATAATGACTTAGTTATTTTAGAAAATTTTTTATGTAAAGCCTGTAAAACCAGAATGTCTTAAAAAGCTTCTTACTCCTTTAACATTAGTCAGAGATGGTAATTTTTCAATAACTTGAATTTTTGCAGGATCTACTTCCATGTCATTTTCAAAAATTTTATGCCCAAGTACAATTCCTCCTACAACCATCAATTGGCATTTTTCCCAATTTAGTACTAGGTTGATTTTTTCACATACTTCTAAAACTTTTTCTAAATTATTTAAACATAATTCAAATGAAGTTCCAAATACCAAAAAATCAACAATAAACACTTCCATTCCATGTTCAATAAAATTGCTAAAGATTGACATCATACGTCTTTGAAATGTTGCATGTGCATTGCATAGTCCAAAAGGCATTCTTCAAAAAGCAAATGTTCCATATGGGTTTGTAAATATTGTCTTCTCTTGGTCCTCTGGAGCAATTAGAATTTGGTGATAACCGGTATATCCATCTAAAAAGCAATAATACTTATTCCCAGCCAATGTATCCAATATTTGGTCTAGAAAATGTAAGGGAAAGTGATCTTTCTTGTGACCATGTTTAATTTTCTATAGTCAATACAAATTTGCCAACCAGTAAATTTTCTTATTGGTATTAATTCCTTTTTCTCATTTTCTTCAACGGTCACTCCTCCTTTCTTCGGAACACAGTGAATTGGAGTTACCCAAGCACTGTCTGAAATAGGGTACATAATTCCAGCATCTAGCCATTTTAAATTTTCTTTTTTAACAACTTCTTTCATTATTGTTTAATCTCCTATGAGGATCAACTTTAGGTTCATATTATTCATCTAATAGAATTCTATGCATACAAATAGAAGGACAAATTCCTTTAATATCTGCTAAAGTCCATCCAAAAGCCTTTTTATATCTTTTCAACATTTCTATTAATTTAGAAGATACAATAACAGGCAATGTAGATGACTCTCCTAAAAGCACATATTTTAAATGGGCACGTAATATTTTCAGTTCAAATTCAGGTGGTTTAATACTTGAAGAAATAATATTTTTATTATCATTTTCCAATAAGTCTAAAGTTTCAAATTTGCCCTGAATATAATCCAAATCTTCTTTTTTATTTCATCCTTATTTTCAAAAAATTCTCCATGCTTTAATTTGTCTTCAATTTCATTCTTAAATTGCTCATTACTCAGATAATCAGTTACTTCCATCCTAAAATATTCATTGTCTTTCTTTATTGTTGGATATTTCATAGCTTTTGCAATATTAAATGTTACTTATTGATCATTAACTCTCATTATTAATTCTCCTTTTTGCACATCTATCACAGCTCTCCCTGTTGCAGGGAATTTCTTTATCTTCCTCCATATCCAATACTATAAAGTCTATAGGGAAAATAAATTTATCAACTTTTACTACTCTATAACTTCTTTTGGATAAGTTATTGATCAATCAGCTAACTGAAGAGTTACAGTAGTAGGGAAAATTTCTCCTAAATCTAAATGTTTAAAGATCGATAAAGGCATAATATTGATACTCGCTCCTAAATCACATAAAGCTTTTCCAAAAAACTTTTCACCAATAACACAAGGTATAGTAAAATTACCAGGATCTTTTAATTTTTCAAGAAGCTTTTTCTGAATCATAACACTACACTCTTCACTGAGTGCAACGGTCTCATGATCTGTTAACTTCATTTTCTTGTTTAGTAGATCTTTCATAAATTTCACATAACTTGGCATTTGTTCCAAAGCTTCAACAAAAGGAATGTTTATCATTAACTTCTTAAGGATTTCCAAAAATTTTGTAAATTGTTTATCTTTGTTCTCCTGCTTCAGTTTTTGAGGAAACTGAGGTAATGGCTTTTCTAAATGACCTTGTGTTTGTTCATTTTCATTTTGGTCACTTTCTATTGCTTCCTTCTCTTCATCAACTTTAGTTTCTATTTGGATCATTGTTTCAACTCCTTTTTCACTTCGTAATTGAATAGCTTTAATTTGCTCCTTATTTTGATCTTTTTGATTAACTTTCACCATACTCGAAAGAATTCCAGAAGGTCTATTACTGAGTGCAGTAGCAATATGTTCTAATTGATTTTCAATATTTCTAATAGCAGCCTCTTAATTCTGTATTTGATTTCCCATGTTTAACATTACTTCTTCCATCATCAACTTCTTTTCCTTAACTTGTGAGTTAGGATTAGAGTTAAATCCAAGAGGATAATAAGGTTGATAACTCAGATTTCCTTGGTTGTTCAAATTTCCAGAGGGATTCACCGAATTGTTATAATTATTCCAACTAAAATTAGGGTGATTTTTCCATTCAGGATTATAAAAGTTAGAATATTGATTTTTATTTTGATTATTTATAGTATTTAAAGTTTCATAAGATAATTAAGTATCAATGATCTATCCTAGTGAATTTTCCTCTAATACTGGGGGTATTTGAGAATAGTTCACTCTTATTTGATCAATATTTTTTGAAATAGACGCAATTTGAGATGCTAAAATAGACATTGCATCAAATTATGAATAGTAGCTACTCTCTTAGTATTTACCCTTTCAGAGGGCCATTAAAAATTGTTAGTAGCCATCTCTTCAATTAGAGAATATGCTTCATCAAAAGGTTTTGACATTAGTGATCCACCAGCAGCGGCATCTCTAATAAATCTAAGTGATCCTACTGATCCATTATAAAATGTTTTAATTATTAACCAATCTGGTAGAACATGGTGTGGATATTTTCTAAGAAGATCCTTAAATTTTTCCCAGGCTTCATATATCGATTCCCCTTCAAACTGACAAAAAGATGTAATATCATTTCTAAGCTTAGCAGTTTTTGAGGTTGGAAAATATTTAGCTAAGAATTTTTAAGATAGGTCTCCCCAAGTTCTGATAGATCCAGGTGCTAATGAATTTAACCAAGCCTTGGCTTTATCCCTTAATGAAAAGGAAAAAAGTAGCATTAGACACTCCGTCATAATTAAAAGTAGCATAAAATTCAAGAAAACTAGCAAGATGTAAGTTTGAATCTTTAGTAGGCGTTCCTCCAAACTGATTATTTTGCACCATTTGGATAATAGCAGGTTTAAGCTCAAATGACTTAGCAGCTGACCAAAGGAAAATATGTTGAGATGTTCATACATCTTTTATATTGTTTTTAATGATATTGCACTTTAAAGAAAGGTATTTTTGATGTTTTGTTGCAGGAATGATGAATTAGGGTCAATGGAGCAAAAAGATGCAAAAAGGAGTGAATTTGGAGCAAAAATGACCAAAATGTGGAGAATTGCACTAGGGCGCCGACGGCGCCATCGAGGCCGCCGACGGCGAGCTTTTCCTGAGGCTACAGGACAAATTCTCCAGAAGGCTGCTGACGGCGCCATCGAGGCCGCCAATGGCAGGATCGACGGTTATGTGACATGTATAATGGATAAGGCCGGATTTGCGTAAGCAACTCTTGGGAAAACTCATCCACATCTTTAAAGAGAACATTTTGGCTGAAAATATAGAGACTTTTGGAGTCTTGGAGGTTAAAAAGNGTAGGACTGATTCGGAAATGAGAATTGAAATATAGGTCAATTCTCAAAAGAGGGTGTCAGAATGTAAGGACCAATCTTTAATGTAATGAATCAGAAATGTAGGAGTGATTCAGAAATGAGAATTGAAATATAGGTCAATTCTCAAAGGAAAGCGTTGGAATGTAAGGACCGACCTCGAATGTAATGAATCAGAAATGTAGGACTAATTCGGAAATAAGAATTGAAATGTAGGTCAATTCTCAAAGGAAAGCATTGGAATGTAAGGACCGACCTCAAATGTAATGAATCAGAAATGTAGGGCTGATTCGAAAATGATAATTGAAATGCAGATCAACTCTCAAAGGAAAGCGTAGGAATGTAAGGACCGACCTCGAATGTAATGAATCAGAAATGTAGGACTGATTCAGAAATGAGAATTGAAATATAGGTCAATTCTCAAAGGAAGGTGTCGGAATGTAAGGACCGACCTCAAAATTAAATGAATCAGAAATGTAGGACTGATTCAGAAATGAGAATTGAAATGTAGGTCAATTCTCAAAAGAAAGCAGATTCGGAAATGAGAATTGAAATGTAGGTCAATTCTCAAAAGAGAGTGTCAGAATGTAAGGATCATTCAGAAATGAGAATTGAAATGTAGGTCAATTCTCAAAAGAAAGCGTCAGAATGTAAGGACTGACCTCAAATGTAATGAATCAGAAATGTAGGACTGATTTAGAAATGAGAATTAAAATGTAGGTCAATTCGTAAAAGAAAGCGAATGTAATGAATCAGAAATGTAGGACTGATTCAGAAATGAGAATTGAAATGTAGGTCAATTTTCAAAAGAAAGCATCAGAAATGTAGGACTAATTCAGAAATGAGAATTGAAATGTAAGTCAATTCTCAAAAGAAAGTGTTAAATGTAGGACTGATTCAGAAATGAGAATTGAAATGTAGGTCAATTCTCAAAAGAAAGTTTCGAATTGTAAGGACCGACCTCGAATGTAATGAATCAGAAATGTAGGACTGATTCAGAAATGAGAATTAAAATATAGGTCAATTCTCAAAAGAGGGTGTCCGAATGTAAAGACCGACCTCGAATGTAATGAATCAGAAATGTAGGACTGATTCAGAAATGAGAATTGAAATATAGGTCAATTCTCAAAGGAAAGCGTCGGAATGTAAGGACAGACCTCGAATGTAATGAATCAGAAATGTAGGACTGATTCGGAAATGAGAATTGAAATGTAGGTCAATTCTCAAAGGAAAGTGTCGGCATGTAAGGACCGATCTCAAATGCAATGAATCAGAAATGTAGGACTGATTCGGAAATGAAAATTGAAATGTAAGTCAATTCTCAAAAGAAAGCGTCAGAATGTAAGGACCGACCTCGAATGTAATGAATCAGAAATGTAAGGCTGATTCAGAAATAAGAATTCAAATATAGGTCAATTCTCAAAGGAAGGTGTCGGAATGTAAGGACCGACCTTGAATGTAATGAATCAGAAATGTATGACTGATTCAGAAATGAGAATTGAAATATAGGTCAATTCTCAAAAGAGGGTTAGTAGCGTTGAATTTATAGAAATGTATCATGTGAAAAAGGTTGATCTTGTTAAAGGAGATTTGTAAAGTTTTGTGGAGTTGTGTGCAGAATGTGAAATTATGTGAGGATGTGCAGAGAGTTAATGTAGATAACGATGGTTGTGCTGCGTGCACAAAGAGTAGGAAATTCCAAAAACGGAAGTATCCACTCAGTAGATTTATTTTATTTTCTTGTTGTTTTTATCACAATTGATTTTTTAAAAATGCGTTTTTAAAGTTTTAATTTTAATTGGTTGATAAGAAATTTGTTTTTTTATTTATTCATTTATGATTATCTTTTATTTGTGTTTTGTTACATTGTCGAAGATTTGTTGTTTTGTTCTTTGTTCATTGGAACTTTGAACCATCGCATGGTTCACGGCTTTCATCCATCGTNAGAGGAACTTCAAGGAGTGTTCTTGGGGAGAAATTTAGAGATAAGTTATTTACTTGTTATAGTTTATATAGCACTGATTTTATATATGAATTTCAAGTTGTGTTGTGCTTTCCCCATGAGTTCTGAGTAGTTTTCTCTTTCTTTCACCTTGTCTTGAGATTTGTGAAATGTTGATTTGAATTGGTGAAGCCATGAAAATGTTTAAGAAATTATGATGATATTTTCACTTCGATCTTAATTTACTTTTAATCTGGAATTGATTTGTTTAAAATATGTTGAGTTTTACAACTAAAGTGAAGATTATATCCAAGATTTAGGGAGGTCAAAGCCCAATTGATTTGTTAAAATATGTTGAGTTTTACAACTAAAGTGAAGATTACATCCAAGATTCAATTGATTTGTTTAAAATATGTTGAGTTTTACAACTAAAGTGAAGATTATATCCAAGATTTAGGGAGGTCAAAGCCAATTGATTTGTTAAAATATGTTGAGTTTTACAACTAAAGTGAAGATTACATCTAAGATTCATGGAGGTCAAAAAAATGTTTAAGAAATTGTGATGATCTTTTCACTTTGATCTTAATTTATTTTCAATCTGGTCATAAATGTTAAAGAAGTTGTGATGATCTTTTCACTTTGATCTTAATTTACCTTCAATCTGGCCAATAATGTTTAAGAAATTGTGATGATCTTTTCACTTTGATCTTAATTTGCTTTCAATTTGACCAATTATTTGTTAAAATATGTTGAGTTTTACAACTAAAGTGAAGATTACATCCAAGATTGAGGGAGGTTTTAAAATATGTTGAGTTTTACAACTAAAGTGAAGATTACATCCAAGATTTATGGAGGTCAAAATAAAATATGTTGAGTTTTACAACTAAAGTGAAGATTACATCCAAGATTTAGGGAGGTCAAAGCCATTGGAAGTATGTTGAGTTTTACAACTAAAGTGAAGATTACATCCAAGATTCAGGGAGATCAAAGCCCTTAGAAATTGGGTGCAAATAAATAGGGAAATGTGTTGAGTTTTACAACTAAAGTGAAGATTACATCCAAGATTCAGGGAGGTCAAATCCCTTGGGAGTTGGGTGCAAATAAATAGGGAAATATTACTATCGAGCGTAGAATTGGAGATTTTAGAGTGACAGACTAAAATCCCCAATTTGGTCCTATCGTTTGGGTGCTGATGTGTAGATGTTAGCCCTGAAGTGAGGGGAAAGTGGGAGCTCCAAAGTGAGAGCCAGTATCCTCCCAGCCTAACTGCAGAATTAGTAACCAAGCATAGAATTAGTCAATGTTCTTTATGCCTGGACCAAAGGGTAAAAAATAGGTATGCTCCAATTTGGCACAATATAAATTAAACTAATTCATTTTATCCATTCACTATAAATTCTTCGCAAGGAAAAGGATGCTTTCTTATATATTGAATATCACAATTAAACGTTATTTTCTATAATTATNGAAACAGCTCCTCTAATTCCGGGTCCTGCTGGAATCCATATGGTATTTTACTGTCATCCATTCTGCGGAAGGGTACAGACTCCCTACGGTGTCGTACTCCTAGAATGCAGTGCTTGGCAACTTCTGCACCATTGCCCTTGAGAACAAGTACTGAACCAACTGGAAAAGGAATCTCCATAGCCCCTTTGAATTCGCCAGGGCCGACTATATCGATTTCTTTTCCAAACAAAATAATCCTCTTACTCATGAACAAGACCGTGCAGAAAGGCCTCACAAAGTCATGATGTTCAATGTGTGAGGGAATGCAGTCACCTTCTTCATAAATGTTGATGATACAACTGATAGGAATGCAAGTAACGGGTAGAATATTCCACTTGACCATTCTCTTGATCATCCATTTTATCATTGATGGTAACGGATCCACTTGGTCGTATCTGAAGATCTCAGGTGGATTCCCCTGTCTGTCGTTCGTGAAATTGTAGAAACAGCCGCATTGGATGGTGATTCTTCCCTTTCCCCTCATCCATTTCTTTGGCTCAGAAAATGTCCTCTCCATGAGAAGGCCCGCTCGACCTCTATCTCTTAAATCGAAGATTCAATCTAGGATGCTTCTTTCATCAGTTTCAGAGAAAACCCTGGTATATAGCTCCAGGCCCTCCAATATGTTGATAAACTTTCTCTGTACCTCTTCATAGAACTCAAATTCTCTTTTGTTTACTTTGTTTACTTTGTTTATTTTGTAGTATTCTACCATACCGGGAGTTGGCAGCTGCCTAGGGCATTCCTTCCTTCGGGCCTTGGCGGGAACCTAAACTGGTGTTGGCCGATCTGGAATATGAGATTCAGCCTCAAGTGGGATGTATGATCCTGGGCTCCTTGGTGTGGGTTGATCCGTCCCTAGTGGTACATACGATTCATTTGCCACGAAATATGGAGTCTGAGACTCGTTGATGCTTGAAGTGTATTCTTCTAAGGTAATGAAACGCTGTAGATGTAGAACGTTGCAGTCTGGGCATTCTAAAAATGCGCCCGTGACTGATGTTCCGGCTGGTACCTCAACGTTACATGTTGGGCAACCTCTGCACAAGATATCTGGGACCGGGGCACATCTGATCCTGTCACAAATTCTGACTCTTCATCTGTAGTGGGCAGGCTGGCAGAAGTTTCTCTCAGATCTAGATCGTAAATATGTCCCTCAGAAATGGGGTTAAGAAAACTGCTCACGTCTCTCTGGCGCTTGCGCTCCTGTCTCAGAAAGGCTCTCTGTTTCTTTCGACTTGCATTTCTGCGTTGCGTCCTGCAGAGTGGAGTATTTGGTAGTTGTTCACTATGGGTAAGCTATTAGGCCCCTTGCTGGAGTAGCTATCATGGAGGGCAGTCGGCTGGGCCCCTCCATCGGATCTTGTTCCGCTATCACGTTTTTACCTTTACGTGACACATCGTCTTGAGTGGTCACCCTCATCAGTGAAGGCAGTCCCTCCTTTTCTTTATTGCTGACTACGTCCATTAGAGGACCCTCGTAGTCCATATCAATCTGGTTGAAAGCCATGTTGAAATCTATGACACCTCCTTGTAGCGCCATCTCTTCATTCAGTACAAGGTTCCAGCCGTCTCGGAAGGCAAAGATCAGCCTTTGTCCTGACATTTTTCTGCAGATGACAGAAAGAAACCTCAGTGGGCCAAAGTTTTGCATGAACAAGAACAAAACAGAGTATCCATTAAAGTAAATTTTAGTTTGTTTTGGTGAAAATGATTACTCATTTTATGTGTGAGTTTTGTTTAATTTAATAGAATATTTAAATTCAAAAGTAGAAAAGAGAACGTGTGAAGTTCAAAAATCTTCTCAAAATTTTCATTATATTGAGGTTAATTACAAAATTTGGACCCGGTCATAGACATATGGCCATATAGANTTTTCTTCAAAATCTGTACCAGTGTCTTGTTGAAAGCTTCAGCCAGACCATTTGCTCTGGGATAGTAAATTGTAGAGTATCTCCAATCTATCCCATGTCTTCTGACGAAATTTTTGATTTTTGTATTTTTAAAAGTTGTCTCATTATCAGAGATTATCCTTCGTGGTACTCCGAAACGGTAGACGATTTGGCATTTAACGAATTGAAGGACGTGCTATCCCGTAACCTCACGTAACAATAATGCCTCTGCCCATTTGGAGAAGTAATCTGTAGCGATAAGTATGTTCTTTAGAAGATGGAGGGTCTATCGGACCTATTATGTCTGTGCCCCAACACTCGAATGGCTACGAGACGTAACCTCACGTAACGGTACTGCCTCTACCCATTTGGAGAAGTAATCTATAGCGGCAAGTATGAATCTGTGTCCCTTTAGAAGATGGAGGGTCTATCAAACCTATTATGTCTGTGCCCCAACACTCGAATGGCCACGAGGCAACAGTTGGGTGTAGCACATTCGGACGCTGGTGTAAGACCACTTCATGCCCTTGCCATTGGTGACATCTTCTTGCTGTATCCATACAATCGGACATCATTACTGGCAAATAATATCCGAGTCTTTTAATCTTCATTTTCATTTTTGGTCCCGACTGGTGAGCGCCACACAATCTGGCATGTACTTCCTTGACAATATTTTGTGATTCAGCTCTGCTCAAACACCGTAGCCACATTTGGTCGAACGATCTTCTGTAGAGAATATTTCCCACCAGGGCGTAAGACATGACCCTTCTTGTGATGTGGTGTGCCTCAGACTTGTCCTCCAGCAGCTTCCCAGTATTCAAATACTCTATTAATGGCTTGCACCAATCTTTGTTGATGTCTGCAATTGTGTTTCTTGTTTCTTCTTTTTCAAGATTATGTAGAGTTTCGAAGTCGTTTCGAGACAAGACTCGTCTTCCTTGCACCGTGACTTCAATGGAATCCTCCAGGGGACACGCCATTTCCTTAGCGAGTTTTGCTAGAGCATCGGCATGAGCATTATCTCCCCGAGGAATCCGGTAGAAAGTCGCCTTAGGAATCTGATCCAGGAGCTTCATCGCGTACTGATGGTATTGTGCTAATCTTGGTTTCAGAATTATGTATTGTCTGGTGGCTTGCTGGATGACAAGTTGAGAGTCACCATAAATGGCAACGTTTGTTATATCCATTGAAATTGCCAATTCCAATCCGGTTGTTAAAGCTTCATATTCCGCTTCATTGTTGGTGCACGGCTCTGTCAGGTGGTATGAGAACCTCAACATACCCTTATCTGGCGTAATAAAGATCAACTGATCCCTACCTTGCCTGGTATAACTGTGTCTGATTCCTTGTCTTTCCTGGCTGACGAAGCACCATCGAAGTACATTTCCAAGCGCTGTGCACTAGAAAATTCATTTGTAATATCTGCTCATCTGGTAACTCGTCGTTGAGAGAGGACCCAGCTGGCAGTGGGTGTGCAGCGAGAAAGTCTGCTAAAATCTTTCCCTTGATAGCACGGAGGGGAACAAAAGTTATATCAAATTGCAATAAGATCATTGACCATTTTGCTAAACGTCTGGAGAGTGTTGGTCGGGTCATCAAATACTGCAATGGATTAACTTTCGAGATTAGGGTAATCTTATGAGAAAGCATGTAATGTCTAAGCTTTTGAGCGGCGATTAACTTTCAAAATTAGGGTGATCTTATGAGAAAGCATGTAATGTCTAAGCTTTTGGGCGGTGAAAATTAATGGTTCTCAATAGGTGGGTACCTTACCTCCGTCGGTATTAGATGACGACTCAAGTAGTAGAGCGCATTTTCTTTTCCCTCCTCATTGATTTGGGCTAAGAGGGCTCCAAGAGAGTCATCTAAAGCTGCAGTATAAATTATCAACGGTTTCCCTGGGATAGGGGCTGCCAAAATAGGAGGTGTCATTAAATATTGTTTAATAACTTTAAAGGCCCGCAGGCATTTCTCTTCCCAAATAAATCTGGCGTCCTTTTTAATTAATGCCGAGAAAGGCTGACACCTACCTGAGAGATTAGAAATAAAGCGTCTCAGATATGCCAACTTCCCTTGGAAGGAATGTAGCTATTTCAAGGTTTTAAGGGGAGGTATTTCCAAGATAGCTTTAATCTTATCCGGGTTCGATCTCGATTCCCCGATGACGGACAACGAATCCTAGAAATTTCCCGGAGGTGACGCCAAATGCGATCTCGATTCCCCGATGACGGACACGAATCCTAGAAATTTCCCGGAGGTGACGCCAAAGACGCACTTTAAGGGATTCATTTTAAGGACATATCATCGTAACCGTTCAAACACAATCCTCAAATCGTACAAATGGTCTACTTTCCATTTACTTTTGATGACAATATCATCCACGTAGCATTCTACTTGATTGTGAATGAGGTCGTCAAAAATCTTCTTCATTGCACCCTGATATGTTGCTTCGGCGTTCTTTAGGCCGAACGGTATCACTGTGTAGCAGAAGATTCCAATCAGTGTTCTGAAAGCTGTAAGCATTGCATCCTCGGGAGCCATCTTAATTTGGTTGTATCCCAACGATCCATCCATGAAGGAGAAAATTTCATGTGTCGAAGCAATATCCACCATCATTTTTGGTATAGGTAGTGGAAACTCGTCTTTTGGACATGCTTTGTTCAAATCTCTGAAGTCGACACAAACGCGGATCTGTCCATTTTTCTTTTTAACAGGTACAATATTGGCTAACCAGGTGGGGCACTGCTTTTCTTTAACAAAGTTGGCGTCTATCAATTTCTTTACCTCGGCGATGACTTGTTGTTCCATCTCAAGGTGCATTCTCTTTGGAGCTTGTTTTACTGGGGTTATATTCTTGTCCACCCCAAGTTTATGGACTGCAACCTCTGCTAACAGCCCTGGAATTTCATCATAGCTCCATGCAAAGCAATCTTTGAATTATGCTAATAGTTTGACCAGTTATGCAGATTCTTTGTCATCAAGTAGGGAACTGATAAATGTAGGTCAGGGTCGTTCTTCAGTCCCGAGGTTAATCTCTTTCAATTCATGGACAGTGGATTTAATTTCTTCCTCAAATTCTGGGGGAGCATCTTCTATTGGTTGATAAGTAGAGTCATCCTCTACATCGAGACAATCATCTTCTAACTCATTAGTAACAACCATGAAAAATTCAGAATCATCAACTGGTCCAACTGTACCAAATCTGAGACCTTCTTTTTAATTGTGAGTTCGACTTTTAGTATTCCACAATTTTTCAAAAAGTTGAAAATTTATCTTTTGGCATTTTTTTTGGTAAATTTCCCTATTGAATTAACTTTTGAACACAAGGTGAGAAGTAACTTTTTGGTAAGTGTCCCTGTTGAATTAACTTTTGAACACAAGGCGAGAAGTAACCAAAAGATAGTTGTTTTGGTAAGTGTCCCTGTTGAATTAACTTTTGAACACAAGGCGAGAAGTAAACAAAAGGCATTTCCATTAATTAATTAGAATCAACATCCAAATTTACATGTTTTTCAAGCTCAGTAGAGGTAGAAGCGCGGTAAAATTTGATCAGCTTTGAACTAACACTATGTTTTTCAAGCTCAGTAGAGGTAGAAGCACGGTAAAATTTGATTGGCTTTGAACCAACACTATGGACTTCTTTGACCTCTAAACTCTCGACCTTTTGAGGGAGAATCGGAGTGAGGGTCATAGTACCCACATAGTGGTTTATCCAATCATACATTGTTCATATTCATTCTTATCTGTATCTTCTAGGGATATCCCGTACTGAGGCTTCTTCTGCTTTGTCATCATTACCTCATCTTCAAAACTATTTTCATCACCAATGTTGATAGTTGGCCTAGTCCTTTCAACAATTAAATTGATCTTTCCTCGTCCGCGTCCCCGTCCTCGACCTTGGGTGCGTGAACTAGAAGAACCTCCACCAACTCGTTGTAAGGGAGTGGTAGAAGGTTGTTGAAGCGGAGTTGTCTGGCCTCCTTTTTATGATTCTCCTGAATCTTTATCTTTGTTTGTAAAAATTTCGCGCGAGAAGACAGTCTTCTTTGGAGGCGCGTAGTAGGCAGCATCTTCATAGATACCAACTTCATGCACTAAAAATGGTTGTAGATCTCCCTTGATGCAATTTTCTTGACCATCTTTGTGATTCTCACGCGAGAAGACAGTCTTCTTTGGAGGCGCGTAGTAGGCAGCATCTTCATGGATACAACCTTCATGCACTAAAACGGTTGTAGGTCTCCCTTGATGCAATTTTCTTGACCATCTTTGCGGTATTTGATGCACTGGTGAAGAGATGATGGAACCATATTGTGCTCATGAATCCATCGTCGATCCAATAGAGCGTTAAAAAAGGTCTCAGCGTCGATGATATGAAATTTAATTGTTGTTACGAGTTCTCCGACCTTCATAAGTAATGAAATTGATCCAAGGGCTCTTTCTCCCTTTTGGTTGAATCCTTTTCTCCAGTAGAACAACTTGCTCATCCCTGAGGAGGATAACCCTATGCAGCTCATCTACAACGTTCTCTTCCGTGTGAGGTTGAGCCTCGCGCGCAGATGTGGTAGCTCTGGTTTCAATCACATGGACATCCATGAAATCCTCCTTTAAGTAATCACTGTAATCAAAATCCTCGTTGTCACTATTGACGGAAACTCCGTGTTCTCGGGTAGAAATCTCGATCCTGAGTTTCTCAACTTTTTCCTCAATTATCGATTCCTTGATTGCTTTAAGATCTCGAGGACCTTGATGGAAATCCTTAACTTGTTCCTCCATCTCGCTGGCTATTATCACGACGATGTCAGATATTTCAGGCACTGGTTTTACCTCCTGTCTTGCAGGCTCACTAAACTATATCGGTGCAGCGACCTTGGGTACCCATACCCTCTTCTTCTTGGACAATGATGTCTCAGGACAAAACATCTTAGTAGAAACATCGGTATTTCGAGGGAAGGTATGCTCCCCGTGGTGTAGACCAACTACAGTGTCAGGTAATCGTCTTGTCTTTCTTTCCGTGATTGCAGGAATGACTGGTAAACTTTTCGGACCCAGTCTTGACTTAATCGGCTTGTAACCTGCGGTCCTGGTGGTGGTATGATCGGTGGTGACTAAAGCAGTATCAACTCGGTTTCCCAAACGGAGCCAGACGGGAACACGGGTAGGTGACTTTATAGTCAACTTATGAGATTTTGTAGCGGACTTAACATCCTTCAAAATTTCATTTTTCATATGAGGGGAAATTGCATGTCCCACTTGTTTAAGTAATTCACTAACAGAACATCCTTCTTTAGTAGCAAGCCTTCTGAAGACTGCACTAACTCGGGTGATGGGGATGAATTTCTTTCCCTCCTCACCATATCCATGAAGTGATGGTAATGCGGCAGCAATCTTCCGGATACTCTCATATCCATCTGTATCTGTCAGAGGATGGAATCTACTCTCTCATAGGAGTGGATAAATTTCTTGTAATACCTCTTCAACTTTATGAGGATCCCCCTCAATGGGTGTGTTTTCAAGAGTTTGGGCTTTGATAGCCCTCTGAACTCTTCTATTGCGGTTCCTCCTTTGAGTTCGAGTCAATGGTAAAGTCCTTGAGCTTGTCCCGTTCTCAAACACGGGTGGCAGAACAGTTAATCCTTCAGTCAAATCTTCAACAACCATCACTTCTTTTCCCTTAGCACTAGCAGGGATAGCAGACTTGATGACAGCAGCTTTAGCCTTTTTGCAGGCAGGGAAGTCCTGAAGGCAGTTCAAACTGAATTCTACAAATGGCTCTTGTACTTCCAGAGCAGCGATCTTCATTACCAAGAATGGGGCTTTCCCGAGGATAACCTCGAGGTTTTCAAATCCAGCTCCCAACTTGATGGTGGGAGCGACGTTACGAGCGCNTGTCCTTTTCTAAAAGTTGGCATAGAGGTTTAGTAATTTTTGAAAAACCTTTAATAAAATGCCTGTAAAATCTAACATGTCCAAAAAAACTCTTAACCTCTCTTACATTAGTAGGAGGTGTTAGTTTAGATATAACTTGAATTTTTGCAGGGTCTGCTTCCATACCATCTTCCAAAATTTTATGCCCTAACACAATTCCTTCTGCAACCATAAATTGGCATTTCTTCCAGTTCAGAACCAAATTAGTTCTTTCGCATAACTCCAAAACTTTTTTAAGGTAATTTAATCATGTGTCAAATGATGTTCCAAATATAGAGAAATCATCCATAAATATTTCCAATCCATCATCAATTAATTTACTAAATATGGACATCATACATCTCTAGAATGTTGCAGGTGCATTACATAATCCGAAAGGCATTCTTCGAAACACAAAAGTTCCAAATAGACTAGTAAATGTTGTCTTTTCTTGATCCTCATGAGCAATAGGAATTTGATGGTAACCGGTATATCCATCTAAAAAGCAAAAATATTTGTGCTAAACAAGTTTATCCCCTATTTGATCTAAAAAGGGTAAAGGGAAGTGATCTTACCTAGTGACAATGTTTAATTTCCTATAATCAATGCAAATACGTCACCCAGTAACTTGTCTGATAGGCATTAATGACTTGTCTGATAGGTATTAATTGATTATTTTATTTTGTTTCAACAGTCACTCCTTTCTTAGGAACACAATGAATATAACTTACCCATTTATTTTCTTTTGTTTCAACAGTCATTCCTCCTTTTTTAGGAACACAATGAATTGGACTTACCCACCACTATCTGAAATAGATATATAATTCCAGTATCTAACCATTTCAAAATTTCCTTCTTAACTACTTCTTTCATCATTGGATTTAATCTCATTTGTGGATCAACTCTTGGTTTATACACCCACGCACTATCTGAAATAGGATATATAATTCCAGTGTCTAACCATTTCAAAATTTCCTCTGTGCACTATCTGAAATAGGATATATAATTCTAGTGTCTAACCATTTCAAAATTTCCTTTTTTACCCATTATCTGAAATAGGATATATAATTCCAGTGTCTAACCATTTCAAAATTTCCTTCTTAACTAATTCTTTCATCATTGTATATAATTCCAGTGTCTAACCATTTCAAAATTTCCTTCTTAACTACTTCTTTCATCATCAGGTTTAATCTCCTTTGTGGATCAACTCTTGGTTTATATTGTTCATCTAATACAATTCTATGCATACAGATTGAAGGACTGATTCCCTTAATATCAGCTAAGGTCCAACCAAAATTTTTCTTATATCTTTTTAATGTATCTAATAGTCTTTGCTCTTGCAGATCATTTAATTCTGAAGATATAATAACAGGTAATGTAGATGAGTCTCCTAAAAATACATACTGCAAGTGACTACGCAATACTTTCATCTCAAGTTCAGGTGGTTTTATAATCGATGGAAATAGATTTTTATAGGCATTTTTCGTAATATCAAACATCTCAAATCTTTCCTGAACATAATCTAATTTTTCATTTTGTAATTCGTCCAAAATAACTTCGTCATTCTTTTCAATTTTTTTCTTCTCTACAAAATATTCTTCCTCTTCAAAATGCTTTGTGTCTTCAAAATATTCTTTAAATTGTTCGTTCAATAGATGTCAATAATTTCCATGCGAAAATATTCATTATCTTTTTTAACATCAGGGTATTTCATAGATTTCACAATGTTAAAAGTCACTTCTTGATCATTAACTCTCATAGTTAATTCTCCTTTTTGAACATCTATCATAGCTTTTCCAGTAGCTAAAAATGGTCTCCCTAAAATGATAGGTATTTCTTTATCTTCCTTCATATCTAAAATAATGAAATCTACAGGAAAAATAAATTTATCCACTTTTACTAACATCCCTTAGGATATGTAACTGAACGATCCACTAACTGTAGAGTTACAGAAGTAGGTGAAACTTCTCTTAATCCTAATCTCCTCCATATCTAAAACAATGAAATCCACAGGAAAGATAAATTTATCCACTTTTACTAACCCTTCTTCTATAACTCCTTAGGTAAGTAACTGAACGATCCGCTAACTGAAGAGTTACAGAAGTAAGTGAGACCTCTCCTAATCCTTATGTAACTGAACGATCTGCTAACTGAAGAGTTACATAAGTAGGTGAGACTTCACCTAATCCTAATCTTTTGTGAACGATCCACTAACTGAAGAGTTACAGAAGTAGGTGAGACTTCTCCTAATCCTAATCTTTCGACTGTAGAGTTACAGAAGTAGGTGAGACTTCTCCTAATCCTAATTTTTTGAAAATTGATAGACGCATAATATTAATGTTGGCTCCCAAATCACATAAAGCTCTTCCATAAAATTTTTCACCGATCGCCCACGGTACAGTGAAACTACCAGGATCTTTTAATTTTTCAGGAAGCTTTTTCTGAATAATCGCACTACACTCTTCGCTAAGTGCAACAGACCTGGATCTTTTAATTTTTCAGGAAGCTTTTTCTGAATAATTGCACTACACTCTTCTCTAAATAAATCACATAAAGCTCTTCCATAAAATTTTTCACCAATAGCACATGGTATAGTGAAGCTGTCAGGCATAAGATTAATGCTGGCTCCCAAATCACATAAAGCTCTTCCATAAAATTTTTCAGCGATAGCACACGGTATAGTGAAACTACCTAATCTTTTAATTTTTCAGGAAGCTTTTTCTGAATAATTGCACTACACTCTTTGTTAAGTGCAATAGTTTCATTATCTGCGAACTTCCTTTTCTTGTTCAGAATATCTTTCATAAATTTCACATAATTGGGCATTTGCTCTAAAGCTTCTACGAAGGGAATGTTTACTGTTAATTTCTTAAAAATTTCTAAAAATTTAGAAAATTATTTATTTTGTTTGTGTTGCTTCAATCTTTGAGGAAACGGTGGTGGAGGTTTCTCCACAGTAATTTT
>JXCR01148743.1:478539-496102 GCA_002079205.1 Phalaenopsis hybrid cultivar | reverse complement strand
ACCTATAAAAAATAAGACAATTCAACAAATATCATATGTTTTTCTGTTGTGGTTGTATTATTGTGTTATTATGGTATTATTGTGGTAATATTTTGATGGTATTATTCTTGTAGTACTACGATACTTTTAAGATAATATTGTGGTTACATCTCGGTGATATTATTAACGTACGAATGAGGTTTCCAGTGTGGTTCTGGTTATGGTTATGTGGCTATCCTGATGGTTTTAGTTTTCATGCAGGGTGACATCATTGTTTAGCATGCAAATTTACAGGTATAAAAATACAGTATGAAAGTACAAGAAAGAAAATGCTGAAAACTGTAAAAGTCTACCTGGCGAGTCTTCTGTTCCACCACCGAAACTTAAAATGCATGTTAAGGCAGTTTATATGAGAGGCAAAAAGTAAGGTTTTCCTAACCCTATGTCATATCTTGGTGAGTTCTTAAAAGTTTAATTAAAGATGATTTTGTCAAGCAAAACATATTAAGTTTAGTAGATCTCCAAGGTATCCAATAGATCTAGAGAAAGAAGTAGGTCTGTGCTACTCCCTCACTGCCTAGTGGAAAATCCCGAGTTTTTTAAAACTTATTATGTTGTTTGATAATTCATCCTGTAAATACTCTTAATGCTCAGTGAACACTGATGTCTCAATTATCCCTAAGAATAGGGTAATTATCACTTATCATTTAATTTGAAAATTATGTGGGTGAAGACCCTTAAAGAGGCAAGTTAATGTAATTTGAACACTTAGCCAAATTTTTTATCATAATTGGGACCCTTAAAAGGGCAAGTTAGTGTAATTTGAACACTTAGCCAAATTTTTAATCCTAATTGGACGCCTTAAAGGGGCAAGTTATTGTAATTTGAACACTTAGCCAAATTTTAATCCTAATTGGACTTGCGAAGGGGAAGTTAGTGTAATTTGAACACTTAGCCAAATTTTTAATCCTAATTGGGCTTAGTGAAAGGATGTTTGATTTAATTATGTTTATTTCTCTAATCCTTGTTTAATCAATTTTTTATTTAGGCTAAGTCACCACTAAGCCCTTAAATTTCTCTAATCCTCATTTAGTCAATTTTGATTTGGCCTAAGTCACCACTAAGCCCTTAAGGCAATTCTCTAATCCTCATTTAGTCAATTTAGATTTGGCCTAAGTCACCACTAAGCCCTTAAGACCTAAATGAGGTGTCTTAGTTTTGAAAAGGGTTAAGCTTTAAGTGGTCATGATTCATGATTTGGATTCTATTTGAAAATTAAAATAGGGATATTAAATTGATTAATTTTTTGCTTCAAAAGTCATACCCCTAAGTCCAGGATCATTTAATTTTAATAAACTTCCAAATTTTAAGAATTTAGAAATTTATTAATCTTAATTAAGAAAGTGAGATTGGTTTCTACCAATTAACTCCTTTGTGTTTCAAACAACAAATAAATTGATTAAGTTCAGAGGTTACTCATTCCCCTTTTTGACTTAAGCTTAAATGTTAATTAAGGCAAGATTTCCAAAATCACACATTTTCCCCTAAGGCTCTAATACTTCATAATTTGTCAAAATTAAAATGACTTTGAAATTTTTATCCTATCTTATTCATGGGCAATTGAGACATGAGAGGAGAAAATGTGATTTTTCAAAATTTAATTTAATTTATATAATTATTTTAATGCAAAAAAAAAAATTTCCAAAGAAAATTCCTAACTTGACCAAGGTAAATTTTAATCCCTTGAATTTTTTACTGGAGATAGACCTAGACTTGATAAACCTTTGGACCAAATTTCATAATTGTTTGAATTCTCTGTGATTTATTAGAATTATTTCAAGTTCTAGGTTATTTAATAAAAATAAAATATTTTAAATAGTGAAAATTAAGTTTTGTATTTTTGAAAAATCTTCCTAAGGAGAGAAAACTAAGGGGAGCAAATTTTATATTTTTTTTATTTTTCCTTGATTGATTGAAATTATTTTAGTGAAAACTCATTTTTAGCCTTTTAAAAAATTATTCTTAAGCTTTAAAATTCAATATCTTTATTTAGAGAATCAAGAAAAATATTCTAATTGTTCCTAAGTGATTAGAAAGCAATTTAGAGCATTTCCATGAGTTTTTTTATTTGTGTGATTTTTATGAATTTTTAATTATTTTAAATATTTAAAATAAACTAAAAATCAAGTTTTTATTTTAAATTTAATTTTATTTTTAGAAAATATTTCTGATCACAGAGAACTCAAAAAACTAAGTTTCATAATTTTTTGAGTTATATTTTGATTTTTAAAAATCATTTAAGTGTTAAAAGTGGTGTTTATCTTTAAAAATCAACTTAAGTTGTCAAATAAACTCAAAATAGTTTGAAATTTTTATGACGAGTTCTCTGGATCATAAATCATAGTGGAGATCAAAAATCAAGTCATTTAAAAGTTTAAATTTTCCATACGGTTAATTGCAATGAAATCAAGTTTAAGTAAATGGAGGATCAAAACAAGCTCGGGAGGAGGAGGAGTTTTATACTTTGATCAAGCTTAAGTAAATGGAGAATCAAAATAAGCTTGGGAGGAGGAGGAGTTTTATACCTTTGCTCTGAGAAGGGAGGCTTCGATCAGAGGTGCTTGGCATGTTCAGTAAGTGAGACGAAGACATCCATACGGTTAAGGTGTCATGAAATCAAGCTTAAGTAAATGGAGGATCAAAACAAGCTCGGGAGGAGGACGAGTTTTATACCTTTGCTCTAAGAAGGGAGGCTTCAATCAGAGGTGCTCGGCACGTTCGTTGGGGTCCAAGGAGGCTAGGGATTGAGTCACTGATCTTGGTGTAAGCCCTAGATATGAATTCAACCAAGCTCGATTTCAGGTGTTGGTCTAGAGCTATGGTACAGGCTCTGTGGAAGGGGGATTTGATGGGGCTTTAGCTTTTTTCACTATTGTGAAGGTATGGGTGAAGTTAATTTGTACTTGATGGACTATGGAGGTGTATTGGGTTCTGTCCAAGTTTCCGGTAAGGTTTCAAGCTCAAAATTGAGCTCCGACAATGGGAACGAGTGAGGGAAAATGGTTGGAATGCACTGAGGGGATCTTAGGGAAGCTCTGTGTGAAGTTTGGAGAGTCCTCTCTAAGGAAATTTTAGCACTTTGTTTAACGGCCATGGAGGTGGCCTTTTATAAAAATGGGGTTATGGTGGCCGTCATGGCCACNTAAGCCAACAAACATCAAATTCAGTGTTCTAAAGCAAACCAACATCCTAATACTGAAATCTAAACATCAAAACTCATAACATAAACATAGATAGTGTTCATTATAAAGGAAATACAATCCAACATAACAAACTAAGAAAAACAGTACTACACAAAACCTTATAGAAGGGTCAAACTAAAAATTCAGCATAAATCAAGATCAAACATCATCTTCACTATCACCCTCCAATATATCTTCCATTGATTGGTAATGCACATACTGATTATAGAAGGGTCAAAATAGAAATTCATCAGTTAAATTTTCCTCCTTAATTCAAGCATGTTTCTTGAACATACTTACTAATCGACCTTCAATATGCCCTGTATGTTCAAAATGTTTCTTCAGTCTCCAATCCAGATGATCCAACATTTCAGTATTATTCATAATCACGTGCATGAGATTCTGCACCTCTTTTTCTATCTTCTTGATATTCTTTGAAAGTGCACTCGAGTAGTAGTAAGGCTGAATATGTGATGAATTTTGAGATCATTAATACATCAGTGCATTGATATTGTTCTCATCTCTCATTCCAATAAAGTTGCAGAAGACTTTTGGATCCATCAGCTTCCAAGGAAGTAGCACTTTTTCCCAACTTTCATAAGATGTGTGCGATTGACTGCAAAGTAGGAAAATATTGGATGGATGTCCGAGTCCAGTTGCAGATCCATTCACAATAGAACTCATAACAAATTTTGCAATAATAGCTCCAACAACAGTAGGTTTTCTGGTTTGAATATAGTAGTTCAGAATGACACTCTCCTTGGTCACTGTACTGTTTTTCATAGTAGGCAATAAATTCAATGCAACAAAGAAGTGTGAGGCTTTTGAAACTGGATTTAAAAATGACGACATAAAACTTACATTTCCATCTTCTCTAGCCTCCCAATTCGCATCTTCCCCCGTAAGGTAGCGATGGAGTTCGTTAATATTCTCTCTTGTAAGGGTAAAGTTTGCATAGTGGCAGATTGACACATTTTCAATCATAAACATGTCATTTATTCTTGAAGGAGTAAGCTGCACAAACCTATCTCACACGTAAATCATTCCTTGGATGATGCCATAAAGATTTTCATAAAATTCTTGTACTACAAGAACAACAACAGCGGCAGTAGTGTAACAAAGCACTTCCCAATGCCTCTGTGCAATAGTTTATTCTACTCGAGTATTCAGCATGTTAAATCCTCAATTAACAAATCTCCTTTCTTTGATAAGACTCTTCTTCACTAGAACTCGATCATCTAATTTCTGTGCATCAAAACTGACAAACTTTCTTCTATTAAAAATTTCAAATCTAGCATAGTTTCTAGAGTGGGAAACCATAGGATTTGAAAAATGGTGACTCTTCCCTCATTTTCCCCCCTAAGATATGGTTTAGAGTCAGTTTTTAGGAGTTATATGGAGAATAAACCACTAAAAACCATAAAAAAATTACCATTTGGCACGTTTTAAACATTTTCAAACTCGCGCCACATCATGCGCCGATCTAGCGCAGCATGTGCCAGCTGTCTGGAAAGTGACCCATCATGCACCAATCAATTGCATCATGTGTCAGTTCCAAAATTTTCACCGTTTCGTTTTTGATCCAATAAATTCTCAATTTTTCCATAAAATTAGGCAAATAAAGATGTTTCTAAATATTTTATCAAATACACGGTATACATAAAGACCTAAACATAAATATACATAAAATATCTCAAACAAAATAAACACAACTACTAACAAACAACGATACATATGAGTTGCTTCCACGAAGTGCTTCATTTAATGTCCTCAAGCGAACTTTCCCAGTATTATTTTGGGTGACCCAACATTACTTTCTCTTTGAAAGCTGGTCTTTGACCATCAAAATATGATTTCAATCTGGGCTCATTCACTTTTAATATTCTTCCAGTCTTTGGGTCTTCAATATTAACTGCCGTATAGGGATAAACTTCTATACTCTAAATGGCTCTTTTCACATAGACTTTAATTTTCCAGGAAATAATTTCAATCTTCTAATGTATAACAAAATTTCCTATCCATGTCCAAATTCTCTTTTAATTATCTTTCGATCATGTCGTTCTTTCATCTTTTCCTTAAAAATCTTCGCATTATCGTAAGATTCAGTCCTAATTTCCTCAAGCTCATTAAATTGCAATAATCTTTTCTCACCAGTTTCTTTAAAGTTGAAATTGCATTCTTTTATAGCCCAAAAAATTTTATGCTCCAATTCAACTGGCAAGTGCAAGTCTTTCCGAAAATTAATCTATAAGGGGACATTCCTATAAGTGTCTTATAAGCTATCTTATATGTCGTAATGCAGTATCCAATCTAGTAGACCAATCCATTTTACTGGGATTAACACTCATTTTCAAAATTCTCTTAATTTCACGATTAGGTACTTCTACTAAACCACTAGTCTAGAGATGATAAGCAGTTACAATTTTATGCATTATATAAATTTTTTCCACCAATCTTACAACTGTTGCATTTCTAAAATGAGTTCCTCCATTGGTAATGATTACTCTCAACATTCTATATCTTGTAAAAATATTTTTAATTAAAAATTTTGAAACACTCCAAGCATCACATCGAAGTAAAGCAATCGGTTCAATGTATTTTGAAATATAATTCATTGCAATCAATATGTATATATTTCTGAATGAAGGAATAAATGGTCTCATAAAATCTAATCCCCAAGCATTAAAATTTTCAATTTCAAAATTAAAATTTAGGGGCATTTCATTTCATCTTGAAATATTACCTACTCTCTGGCACTGATCACATGTTTTGATATATATATTAAAAACTCTAAATAGAGTAGGCCAATGATCCCTATTAATACTGCTAATATGCAAAGTACAAACATAAATGAGATTATATTTCACTTATTTTTCCTTCCTCTACAACAAAACCAAAAACTTGATCCTATAAGAAAAATAAGAATTTAACTTTTAATTTATATGTATTGGGATAATACACAAGTATACATATCGTTATTAAGTAATATAAGACTTTTTTATTAAGACCTGAATGTTGAACCAACAGGAAATTTATACAATATGCACTTTTAGAAAACTTTTTATTTCTAAAAAGACAATTACTTAAACTGAATATATGTTGCAGTAACAAAAATTCAAATATTTTTGGTTTTTTTTGATATTTTGACAAAATAGTAACAACTTAAAAAGATAACTAGAGTTTTGTAGATTAAAAACACTTAATAAGAAAAATATCTTTCTTCTTATCATGATCAGTAATAAGTATATGAATTATGTTGTGGAAGTATGCAAATTGTGTTATTCCAAATAGGGCAATAATATTCTTTACCCTTAATAGAGTTGTTATAAAGAACATTGGCTAACTTAAAGTTTGAATAGTCCTGAAAACTAGCTAGGTAGGAAAGATAGTAGCTCTCACTCTAGAGTTCTCTCGATTCCCTCCACCTGGGGGCTAACATCTCTTATCAAAACTTAAAACAATAAACTAAGTTGGGGGTTTTAACCTGTCACTTTAAAGTCCTCTAACTCCACACCCTTCAATGAATATTTTCCTATTTATTTGCACTCAATCATATGAACCACATTCTCATTCATATGACCTCATGTGATTCTTTCCAATTGTTGAATGATACAATACCCGCCCGGTTCTTACATGTTCTCACACAAATTTTAACATCTAAATTGTCCAAATCAAGAAGTAAATGAAGTCATGAATTTAAATCATCACAACTTCTTCCGACATTAAAGATCAATACTCCCTATAATTTCCATCCACAATTTAATTACTTATCATTTTAAGAAGAAAGATAAAGAAAACCACTCAGAATCTACGGGGAAAATAAATCACTTTAGTTTAAAAGAAGAAATCATTGTCAAACCAACAACAAGTCTCAACTAAAACCAAAATTAGTCTCAAAACAAAAAAGATAAAAACTTATTTTAAGTTCACAAAAATCTTGAAGTTCCTTTAAATCTCTTCTCTTTGCAATCACTAAAAATAAACTAACAAAAAGGATAAAATAAAAGTAATTGTGGTGCCTAGAAATCTCTCTGAACTAACTCCCCAAATGAGAAGTTTCAAAACTTTCCAATGGTTTCAATACTCTTTTCAAAATCATCTCTTCTTTCTTTTATAGTTTTCAAAGAGGTACCTTAGAAACTCTTCAAAATATGTCTAGATTTGATGTATTTCCATAAGAGATGCATCCTTTCGAGATAATTTTCGTCCATGGTGGCTATAACCACCTATTAAGCCAATGAGTGCCTCAAAAACTTCTTTAAAATTTGCAAAAACCAACTTTACTCATCTAGTAACAGCCACTAGCACTTAAGTGCGGGACCTCTGGCGCTTAGACGCAGCCTTCTCTGTTTAACTGGCGCATAAGTACCGGATATGGCGCTTAAGCTCCAAAACTCATTTGCACCTTTTTCACCTTTTTTGCTCCAAATTTGATCATCTTTCACTCCTCTAAGCATTTTTCACCCTTTTTACATGTATCTACAAGAAAAACACAAAATTACCTTCCATTAAAGCATAATATCTTGACAATAGGTATAAACATGTGTCTAAATACAGTAAATATTTTAGGTGTATCAAAATTTCCCAAACTTAAAATGTTACTTGTCCTCAAGTGGTCCAATATTCAAAAACTACATATGTATGATATGTATATGAGTTTCTTTAGGAGTTACTAAAATTTAGATTTAAAAATATAGCAGTCTAATTTAGAAAAAAATATACAGTAAATGAGACCAACTTAAAGTTTAGAGATTCTTAAAGTTAAGAATGATGAAAATGTGAGTTTCTATCTAATTCAGAAATGTATTAGAGATTTTCCAAATTTAGAATTTAGTTCTTTTATTATCTCAGCTTAAAAATTTTCATAAAAAATAATTTTACTTACTATATTATATCTATAAGCTTAAGAGTTTCTAAAGTCACTAGAAAACTCAAACTCGTCGAGCCAAGGAGCTTGGAGCTAGCAGAGTGGGTAACACAAGCATCTTCAACAGCGAAACCTGTCTTCTTCAAGTAAACCAATCTTTTTTCCTTAGATATTAACAACAAAAACCATAGGACTTTGAGGTTGCTTGCTAATGCAACGTAAATCACTTATCTTTAGGCCTTTGTATAACCCTATTATACAATATAAGCCCTAACTCGTCTTAGGATTATGAGGTTGTCGTTTGTCACAACCTAAATCCTCACATCTTCCAGGCTATTTGTGTGATTGTTTCACATGAATGTAATCCCTAACTAATAAAATTGGCAGGATGAAACACTTAGACTTGTTTCCTCAAAACTGAAGCAAAACATTAGGATGGCTTGAGAAGTCACTTGGGTTCTCCTCTGGATTCTACAATAAAATGTTCCAAATTTGAACCAATCTCCTTTCACACCTCTACATCCGATCTCATTGAAGAGTCCCACCCTTTGAAATTCCTTGAAGATAATATTTCCTGATTTTTATCGAGAGTCTTCTTAGGTGGCTTTGGTTATTTAAGATGTAATTAACTATAGGGCTTACCCTATAGGAAGCATGTCCGAACCCAGCTTAATATAAACCCTATTTAATTCTTTATATTAAATAGAAGGATTTCTTAGGTGGCTTTGGTCATTTAAGATGTAATTAACTATAGGGGCTTGCCCTTATAGTAACATGTCCAAACCCAGCTTAATATAAACCCTATTTAATTCTTTATATTAAATAGGGGAACTTGTTAGTAAATACAAAAGTTTCATAGATAAAACGGATGTTATATATTTCTTAGTTTATTTAATTGAGTCTCATCCTCAAGTCTTGTGTTTTCTCTTCGGAATAGATACAGGCTTTGAGGTATAGTGCTCTTTTATTTAAACTATGAAAAATATGGTGTTAGTTCGATTTTAGAATTTTCTAAACTAAATATGTATATGTAAATTAAAACGTTCTTTTGAAGCAGGCACTGGATTTTGATTCCGGTGACAGACAGCTTCTTACGAGCAACTCCTCCAACAAAAGTAGTGCTGACAGTGTTTTATTGTGTAAGTTTGTTTAGTGTTTGTATTTAGGAAAATTTTCTCATCTGAGATGCTTTGGAATGGCAATTATGTGTTGAATGTTGTTTGTAATAGTTTTTGAATGAATATAAGTGTTCTCTTGTGAAAATTTTGTGTTATTTTAGCCTCGAATGGAATTAGTTATATTGGAGAATTTTGATAGAGAAGAGAGTTAAAGGAGAGAAAATTAGTCATTTAGGTGTTATAAGACCACTTAGGGGTCGTTTACTTGGGCTAATAGTGCATTTTAATTAAGTTCAAAAATATCAAAAATTGTGCACTTGCGCCTAAGCCCCACAAGCCCGTGCTTAAGTGCGAGGCAACCCGAGACGGAGGCGCCAAAGCGCTACATATCCTAGCTTAAGAGCCGGTTCACAAAAACCGGTTTGCGAATAGATAAAAGTGAAAATTAAACAAAAAAAATGTCATTTTCGCTCCTGTTATCGTCTTCTTCCTTTCAAGTTCACAGTTTTGAGTTTAGGGCAAACTTTTTCAAGGAGATTGCTTGGTGGATTCGAGCCAAATTTTTTAGATTTAGGTTTCTTGAGGTAAGATCTTCACTTCTATGTAGAAATTTTGGATTTTCACCATGTATTTTGAGCACATTGTGGAGGTACCCAAAATTTACTATTTATGGTTAAAACAATTAATAAAATCTATTGAAATTACATATAAAGTGTAGTTTAAGCTTATAGAAGTTAATTTTAGTAGATTAGACTTTATCTTTGAAATTATTGTGGAATTTTGTGAAATTTGAAGAATGGCCCTAAGAAGAGGAGTACGGGAAAGACCCACTTTGATTTGAGCAAGTTTGTTAGTTTGAAATATGAAGAGATATAAAGTGACGCTCTATAGTCACAAAAAATTATTTCTGAGAGTTGTTTTAAAAATCCATGTGGATCTGTAGAGGATTTGATTTTTTGCTGATAATGGGATTGATTCTATTATTTTTCTACTTTGGTTGTAATTTTTTTAGTGTGGGAGTTCTATGTAAAACCTCCTTGTGGTGGAAGACGATCGAGTCATGGTCAGTGGCAAATTGGTACCTTTTTCACTGGAGGTAATCAAAATGTTCTACCCTTTACTGCCTGATACTTTGTGTTTTTATTCGAACTATAGTCACACTAAGACGAAACTGGATGAGATTATATAAGTTTTAACTATTGGAAAGGGACTCTGGAAAACTACAAATGAGAGGAGAGTCAACTTTTTCACTTCAACGTTAAGTGCACCATCGAAGGTATGGAACTACTTTATTTCAGCTCGTCTGTTACCGAAGAATCATCTTAGTGAAGTTATGAGGGATAGAGCAACGTTGAATTATTATATTCAATAGTGCAAGCCTATCAACATTGAAGCTTTAATTTATCATACTATCATCAGTTCTGCCAGTACCGCTACTACTGCAGGTATGGGATTTGCTTCCTTGATCTTTTCTTTATCTGAGCAACCTGCTGTAATATATGATAGCTGGGAAGAAGTGTTGCTGCCTCTAAAACCGATTACATGTGTGAATGTGAAGTCATATTTTGAACACTCTATTTTTGGTTAGAGAGGAGGATTTTTTAGAAGTTATGGAATGTCAACATATGTTGCATCCACCTTTTTTGCTTCTACATCGAGACCATCTACCTCGAGAGCATCTACTTCTAGAGGTGAGTCAACTGAAACTCAAGATTAATTATTGCAGAGGATGATGGATAATAATAATTTTACTGCAGCTAAGATACAATATTTAGAAAATTTTGTTTATCATTTTGATGGATATGTCAAAAGACATAGTTATTATGAGGAGAAGTTTCATTCATCTTTGGAGAGATTTATTAGGGGTAACTAAAGAGTGGAATTCCCTTCATATCTAAAATATCCTGATTATGAGCCTATAAATTTTTGAGACTGTGGTGACACTAATGATGATGATGGGAAGACTAAGTTATTTTTATGTTTGTAATATGTGATGTATTATGTGGTGTGAACTTGATGCATTTGAGCTTGTGTACTTGTTAGAATATGTGATGTGTTAGACTTTTTGTATAATTGTTATTGTATTGTTTGTGTTTTGTTTGTGTTTTATTAGTATTGTGTTTTAAATTCTAGGGTATTAATTACTGTTGTGTGTTGTATAATGTGTTTTAGTTAGTTAGGTATGAACTTATTTCTACGTCTTATGAAAGTTAAAAATCTTCCTAGCTTTAAATTTAAACTTTAATTCCATAAATTTGCTACCCTGTATTTTCTTTTTATCTTATTAGTGTGCTTATTTTTATATGTTGAGATTGTTAAGTCAAAGTTAGTATGTTTGTTTGCTTTTATGTCTTTACCCACTATTTAGAAGTCTAATTAATCTCTATATGTTAAAAAGTAAAAACCTTGATCAAAAGTTAATTTTTTCCCTATTTTTACTTCTATACTTATATAATTAGGGTATAAAAATTCTTGTAAGCATGTTATTTCAATTTTTATTCATGCTTATATATATTTACTGCTAAATTGTTTATTCTTGTTAAAAATTTAAGTTTGGGGGATGAAAAATATTGTCAAAGCTTGAATCTTATTTATTCTCAAATGAGCTACGAGTAAATTTGATTTTAAAAGAAAAATGATCATGTATATGAAGTTATATTAGGAAAACAAAATTTTGATTATAGAAATGAGTAACAAAATTTAGTTAACGTTTTATAAGTGGCGTAGAAAAATTTAAAGTTAAAAGCTCTTAAATGTAGAAATGATAAATATTGTGTAACTATCTTTAGTAGGAGATAATTTATTTTTGAAAAATGTGGAAGGATTAGACTTCTGTTTTTGAAACTGAATTTTTTTTATTAAAAATAATTTCATTAGCTATTATTATGCTTTTTTAGCAAAATAAAAATATTAAATCTTTGCTTTAGGAAAGGAAGATTAGAATTGAAAGTCATTAAAGGACTATCCATATATAGTAATCCTTGCCTAAAAAAAAGAGAAAAGAGAAAAAAAAAGAAGAAAGAAAGAAAAAGAAAAAGAAAAGGAAAGTTGAAAATGGGAGGAGAAGCTTGAGGATTAGTTCCTAATCAAAAATTGGTTCCACATCTGATCTTTTTAAAGTATAAGACTTGAGAAACTCTTAAGTTTAAAGATATAATATAGTAAGTAAAATTATACTTAATAAAAAATTTTAAGTGAAGGAAAAAAAATGAGTAAGATTTATATTTGGAAAATCTACAAGTATTTCTGAATTAGATAGAAGCTCATATTTTTCATACTTCTTCACTTTAAGGATTTCTAAACTTTAAGTTGGTCTCATTCACTAGAGTTTTTTTTCTAAATAATTCTACTATATTTCTAGAACAAAATTTTAGAAACTCCAAAAAAAACTCATATACATAATAATACTTATTTGTTTTCAAAGATTGAAGTGTCACTTGAGGACAAGTATAATTTTAAGTTTTGGGGATTTTGCTACACCTAAAATATATAATATTTTTAAACATAGTTTTATACCTATTTTTGAGATATTATGCTTTAATGGAAGGTATTTGTGTGTTTTTCTATCAGGTATAAGTAAAAAGGTGAAAAATATTAAAAGGAGTGAAAAAAGATCAAAATGGAGCAAAAATGCAAAAATGGTGCAAAAGTTTTTTTGTGCCTAAGCGACAGAACTGCCGCTTACGTGCTGGTGAAATAGAGATGGCCGCACCTAAGTGTCAGAGGCATTGCGCTTAACTGTTAGTGACTGTTAATTGACAGGTTAATTCATTTTGGTGAATTTTGAATGGACATTTGAGGCACCAATTGGTTAAAATGGGTGCCTATAAACACCAAGGAAGAAAATATAATTAAAGGACTTGTGAAAGGAGGCTTCCCTTGATAAAAACATCAAAATATAACACATTCTAAACAGAAACCATGGCACCTTCTGGACGATAATAAAAGAAGGAAGTTGAGACTTTTAAAAGAGTACTGAAATGTTTTTGAAATTGTTCATGGAGAAGCTTTTGGAGAAAATTTCAGGCACCTCAAATTTATTTTTCCTTTTCTCTTTAGTTTTATTTTGAAAGTTAAGAGTGTTGTAAGAGAGAAGAGATTCAAAGGAACTTCAAGAGTTGGTGGAGGATTTGAGATAATTTTTTATCTTTTTTCTTAAAATATTTTTGGTTTTAATCGAGACTTCTTGTTAGTTAGATAATGATTTCTACTTTTAACTAAAGTGTGGTTTTAATCATGGATTTTGAGTAGTTTTCTTTATCTTTCTCCATAAAATGATAAGTAATTGAAGTGTTGGATGGAAGTTGTGGAGAGTACTAATCTTTAATGTTGGAAGAAGTTGTGAGGATTTAATTCCATGCACTTCATTTACTTCTTGATCTAGCCCATCTAGATGTGAAAATTTGTTGTGAGAACACGTAAGAATTGTGATGGTATTGTCTTAGTCAACAAATGGTGAATCATATGAGATTGTATGAATGAGAATGTAGTTCATATGATTGCGTGCAAACAAATAGAGAAATAATCTTTTAAGGGTTTAGACTTAGAGAACTTTAGAGTAACTCGCTAAAGCCCCCAACTTGGTTTATTATTTTAGGTTTTAATACGACATGTTAGCCCCCATGTGGATGGAACTGAGAGATATCTAGAGTGAGAGCTAGTATCTTCCCTGCCTAAGATGTCTTTAGAATTTGAGAGTGAGAGCTAGCTAATATTTTTGTAGCATCTCTAGTAAGGGTAAAGAATAATATTGCTCCTATTTTGCATAATATAATTTGAATACTTCCATAATAGAATTCTTATACTTATTACTGATTCATGACAAAGAAAAAAGATAATTCGTATTCAGTGCCTTTCTTTTACATAAACTCAAGTTATCTTTAATAATTTTTTATTTCTTTTTGAAACATTAAAAATACCAAAAAGAGTTTAAATTTCATTCCTGTGATTAAAACTATAGTTTAAGTATTTTTCTTTTTAAAGTACAAAGTTTGTTACTTTAATTGTCGTGTATTGTACTTTAAGTCCTATATTACTTGATAATGATACGTACACTTGCGTTGTATCCTAATATATATTATCTTAAAAAGTTAAATTCTTATTTCTCCAGGATTAACTTTTTGATATTGTTGCAAGGTAAGGAAAGATAAGTGAAAAATATAAATAAATACATTTTTATACTGTTGCATATAAACAGTCGGGATCAGCATACTATGATGATTGCTGGGAACTTTAGTGACAATGCGTTGCCTGCATTTTTATCGGCTGCTTTCCTTTATTGACAGCTGCCACTACTCTAGATTTCTTCTTGAATATTCTGGTCATTATGGACCTATCTGACTTCTCTTGGGAATCCATGTTTTTAACTTCCTCTTGTAAACTACTGACTTTGCTTAGCAGTTTCTCAAAGGACTTGATGGTGTGTCTCTTAAGCATGAAAGCTAATGGCCCATGGATGTTTTTGAGAAGAGTCTCAATTATATGTTGTTCCTGTACTTGAGGTTCACATTTCATGCTAAGGTTTCTCCATGTAAATATGTAATCTACCCCGGTCTCGTTAGACTTCTGTCTTTTAATGATGAGATCTCCAATAGAAATATGATGTTGTGCTCTAGCAAATATTTTCACGAACAACTATTTTAACTCAATAAATGCCTTAAATGATATGTTGGGTAGCTCGACATACCAATCAAATGCAATTTCTGATAGCTGCTGATGAACTGTCGGAAGAGCAAAGCTTCATTAACTCCAGTGTTGCTACAACTAGCTTGAAAATGTGTACATGCTGCCTGAGATTTCTGGTCCAGTTGAATGCCTTAAAGTTTGGTGGCACAAAACCCTTGAGGTAATGTACAACATCAAACACATCTTGATAAGGTCTACCCCTTGAAATCAATGCACCACCATTAGATTTGTCTAAGGCCACCCAAACTTGTTGTTCGACAAGATTTTTAATATCTTTTTCTGGTATTGTACTTGTTGAGGAATCATTCTCTAGCTAATCATCCCCGTTAGCAGAGGCAACTTCTCTCTTTTCATCAGTGATATGAACTATGTTCGGTTGGTTAACGCCTTGAGAAGCTTCCTGTTGTGACTGAGACTGTCCATGAATTATAGCCACGACAGCCATGGTGGCGGCCATCTCCTCCATTCTCTTTTCATTCTGACTAATTTGCTAATCACTCAGTAGAACAAATCTGTGCAAATCATATGCAGTGTTCACTTCAATGAGATGTTGGACATCACCCGCAGATATCACTGCTCTAGTCTTGATGACATGAATATCCATGAAATCCTCATCTAGATAATTATTAAAATTGAAATCCTTATCATCATCAATGGCTACTCCATGTTCTTTGTCTAGCTTAGAAATCTCAGCTTTTAGCTTTTCAAGTTTCTCTTCAATTATTGATTCCTAGATTATTTTAAGATTTGTAGGATTTTCCTTAACATTTTCAACTTGTTCATCAAACTCGGTAGCAATAGCTGAAACGATGCCTAATACTTGGGACCCTTGCTTTATTCCACATTATTGCCATACTGACTCAATGAACCATATTGATATGGTGACCTTCGGTATTTATACCTTCTTCTTTGGCGATGATGTCTTGATATGGGGTGTCTCAATGGAGGCATCAGTATGCCGAAGAGAGGCATGTTCCCCGCGGTGAAGACCAAACATAGTATTAGGTGACTTCTTTATCTTCTCCTCCTTTGGGGCACTCTTACGAGAAACAACTGGTGGTACTCTCAGACCCAAACTTTACTTGACCGATCGACGTCTTGCATACCTTGGAGAAGTAATAGTAGCAAAATCTGTGGTAGTAATAGTAGTATCAACTCGACTTCTCGGACGAAACCTGACTGTAATACAAGAACATCTGACATCCCTTAGAATCTCGTTCTTCAACCGAAGGAACACTGCACATCCCATTCTCTTAAATAGTTTAACCACTAAACATCATTTTTTAGCGCCCAATCTTTGGAAATTGTATAAACTTTTGTGATAGGAATAGGATCTTCCTTCTCCTCATCACGACTTTTAAGTAATGGTAAGGTAGCGACAACTTTCTCAATAATTTTATATTCGTTAGTGTCCATTTGCGGGTGAAACCTACTCCCTCGCAAGGGTGGAAACTACTCTCTCGCAGGAGCGGATAGGTCTCCAGTAATCTAAGTGCCTCCTCATGAGGAAACTCATCAACAGGTATCTTTTTGAGAATCTGTGCCTTAGCAACTATCTGAATTTTTTGACTGTAATTTCAATTTTGAGCCTAAGTTCACGGTGTAGATTTCAAATTCGATCTAATTTCAAATGCTAACGGTGGGACAGTAAATCCTCTAGTTATATCGTCAACAATCACAACCTCCTTTCATTTGGAAAAAAAGGGGACAACAAACCAAACAGGTACTGGGGCAACAACAATTTTCACCTTCATTTAGGAAGAGAAATCCTGGGGATAGTTTATGTTAAATTCAACAGTAGGCTCCTAAACTTCCAGAGCGGTGACTTTCATTATGATGAACAGGGCTTTTCCGAGAACGACTTCAAGTTCATCAAATCTAGTTTCAAACTTGATTGTGGGGGCGACATTGTGGGCATTGCGGCTGGTTGGCAAGTTGCAGGGGAAAGTGAGCGTCGGGAACGCCATTGCAGCAGCTTCAAAAAGAAAGCTCTAACATTAGTTATCTGGGCAACACCTTGTAATTGTAGTATGAACACTAAAAATTAACAAAGGCCGATCTGTAGACTAGGAAATCCTTATTTAGTTTTAGTTTGTGAAGATTTTAAAATTTAGTAAAAATAGTTTGAAAGTAGAATAATTTTATTAAATAAGAAATATTAAAGAGCAATCACATCATGAAACAATTCAATTAAATTTGTAAAGTAGCAAGCCAAACTTGAAGGGGAAACTAAAGTTTAGGACCCAGTGCGGGACCAACTTTACAATGCGGGACCAACTTTACAACGCACAATGCCCAGACGGAACTAGTCCAAAAACACACATAATGGGGGTCTGACCCCACACAAAGATAAAAATCCTAATGAACTCCTAATCCTCTTTGTCCTAAGGTAGTTAAAAAGATGGTCCTGAAGTTCGAAAGAGTTAATCATGCTTACACAAGAAAAAAAATGGGTAAAGCATGCCAACAGAAAAAGGGTAATTTTGTCCATAAGGGACATGGACAAAGTACTGATGTATGAAGATAAAATTCCTTGATTTAAATGGAGAGAGAAACAATTCCCCAGTTGAGTGTCTAAAGCCGTCGGTCGCCAAATTGGAAGTTTTCAGTTGCCGAAATAGGAATTCCGACGCCTAGTTTAAATATTATATATATATATATATATATATATA
>JXCR01148743.1:465331-477493 GCA_002079205.1 Phalaenopsis hybrid cultivar | reverse complement strand
TATATATATATATATATATATATATTAGGAAAAACTAGTATTTTAAATTTTAAAAATATAAGACTGGACCAATCTCATATCCTCAGTAATTTAATAAACGAGCCTAATAACGCAATCAATGCATCTATCTTGAAGGGTAAACAAACTACTTACTGGTAAGGATTCATCAAATAAACTAAAGAATTTATGATTGACCAACATTTTTCTTTTTGTAAATCGACAATTACAAGAATTTGATGACTCTACTAGAAGATTTAAATTCCAGCAACGGTGTCAAAATTTTGACTGCGACTTTATATATATGTTTTTGATTTAATAAAGATGTATAAATATAATATTCAATAATATCAAAGTCGAATTTGTCAATGCAAGTGTACGTATCGCTCAAGTAATATAGGGCTCTAATGGAGTCCTAGTTATCGATCCCACAGGGAGAAATAGAATACTACGAACTAGAGATTAATAAAAACTAATATTGCAACTACAACGACAGCGTTCAATTTGCTTATCTGTCACTAATAGGCAATTGAAATAAGTAGATAATTTGGATAACTAATAAATAACTAATGATAGAAAGTAGGGTTAATTTGTGATATTCAATATATAAGAAAGCATCTTTCTCCTTGTCAAGAAATTATAGTGAATGGATAAAATGAATTAGTTCAATTTATATTGTGCCAAATAGGAGCATACCTATTATTTACCCTTTGGTCCAGGCATAACAAACATTAACTAATCCTATGCTTGGTTACTGATTTTGTGGCTAGGCTGGAAGGATACCAGCTCTCACTTCGGAGCTCCCACATTCCCCTCACCTGAGGGATAACATCTACACATCAACACCCAAGCGATAGGACAGAATTGGAGATTTTAGTCTGTCACTCTAAAATCTCCAATTCTACCCCCGATAGTAATATTTCTCTATTTATTTACACCAAACTTCCAAGGTCTTTGACCTCCCTGAATCTTGGATGTAACCTTCACTTTAGTTGTAAAACTTAACATATTTTAATAAATCAATTGACGAGATTGAAAGTAAATTAAGATTGAAGTGAAAAGATCATCACAATTTCTTAAACATTTTCATGTCTNCATAATGATCTAATTTCTTTGATATTGCAGCAATCTGCGAAGCTAACAAAGATATTGCATCAGAATCATGGATACTAGCTACTCTTTTAGAATTTACCCGCTCAGAGTGCCATTAAAAATTGTTGGTAGCCATTTCTTCTATTAATGAATATGCCTCATCAAAAGGTTTTGACATTAAAGAACTACCAGCCGCAACATCTATAATCGATCTAAGAGATCTCACTAATCCATTATAAAAGGTTTGAATTATTAACCAGTCTGGTAACAAATGATCAGGGCATTTCATAAGAAGATCTTTAAATCTCTCCCAAGCTTCATATATTGACTCTCCATCAATCTGACAAAATTACGTTATGTCATTTCTTAGTTTAGCAGTCTTGGATGGAGACTCTCCATCAATTTGACAGAATGATGTTATGTCATTTTTAAGTTTAGCAGTTTTGGATGGAAGAAGAAATTTCTGTGAAAGTTCTCCCCAAGTTCTAATAGATCTAGGTGCTAATGAATTTAACCATCTAGTGACAGTTCTCCCCAAGTTCTAATAGATCCAGGTGCTAACGAGTTTAACCACATCTTAGCCTGATCCCTCAATGAAAAAGGAAAAATTCTAAGTCTAATAGCATCGTTTGAGACTCTATAATATTTAAAAGTAACACATAGTTCTAAAACACTAGCAAGGTGTAAGTTAGGATCTTCATATGGTGTACCTCCAAATTGATTGTTTTGTACCATTTGGACAATAGCAGGTTTAAACTCAAATGAATTAGCAGCTACATCAGGATTTTGGATAGATAAGTGAATTTCATCTGCTGTAGGATTTGCATAATCTCTTAAGAGTCTAGCTTGGTGTTCATTATCTACTCTTTGATTGTTCATAATGTTTTCAATTGTATCATAATTTCTAGGTTTTCTTTTTAATTTTCTAATTTTTCTAACAGTTCGTTCTAATTCTGAATCGTATGGTCTAAGATTTTCAGGTCCAAATTTGCACATACATTTTAAAATTAGTACTCAGTAATATAATTAAAAATATAAATATATAGATAAGTTGTAATTTAAGTAAAAACTTTTTAATAATTCTAATATGTCTGTTACTCTTAAAATTCTCCCCGGCAACGACGCCAAAAACTTGACCAACCTTTTTCTTTTTGTAAATAGACAATTACAAGAATTTGATGATGCTACTAGAAGATTTAAATTTCAGCAACGGTGTCAAAATCTTAACTACAACTTTATATATATCTGCTTGATTTAATAAAATGTATAGACATAATATTTAATAATGTCNCACATATATATATATATATATATATATATATATATATATATATATATATATATATAGATATATACATATATAATTGAAATATACATTTTAATTTGAAAAATAAAGCTAAAAGATCTCATACATTTTAATAGTTTAAGTAATCGAGCACAACACTACAAATAATTCACATATCCCAAGGAGTAGACACATTACTTGACAGCGGACTCGATAAAATAAACTAAAGAATTTATGACATGCATTTGTTCTACGAACTTTTTTATGTGACCGATAAGTTCTCCTATCTAATATAAATATTAGATATGATTTATATTACATGGGTTTCATGTTCCTTATAAGGGCAAGCCCATGTAGTTAATTACATTCTAAATGATCGAAGTCACTTAAGAGAACTCTTGATGATGATCAGAGGTTTTTGTCTTCAAGAATTTAATGTTTAGGTTTTCAAAACTGGACATTGAAAGTCAAATGAGAGTGGCAATTAGGAACAATTATTTTTAGAAGTCCAAGGAAAAGAAAAGTAGAAGAACCTCGGTGACTTCTCGAACTATCATATTATTTTGCTTTAATTTTGAAGATGATATTATTTGATGTTTCAATCCTGTCAATTTTATTATTTAGGGCTTTCACTTGTATGATACTCAAAACATGCAAATAGTCTATAAAGATATAAGGGTTTACGTCGTATCGAACGACAACCTCAAAGCCTAAAGAGAGTTAGGAATTATATTACACAATATGGATATGCAAAAGCCTAAAGATATTGTGTGAATTTACTTCGTGCTAGATGAACTACCTCGAAATCCTATGAGTTATGTTATTTTAAACTAAGAAAAGTTCAGTTGAAGTAGATCTTGTTTCAAGTCGATCCTTGATTCGTTGACGAAATTCCTTTGTCATTCACCTGCATCCTCGTCGTGCTACCAAGAAGCTTGCTCCGAGCTCCATATCGTTGCAATTATTGGTTTAAATTGTATATGAACATGCAAATCGTTGAGTCATGGCCTGCTGCAGAATATGACCGGCGACTTTATATATACTTAAAATATAAGATAAATATGAACGTGATAAATATTCAATAATTGTAACGTCACACTTATCAACGCAAGTATACGTATCGCTCAAGTAATATAGGGCTCTAATGGAGTCCTAGATATCGATCTCATAGGGAGTGGTTTAGAACTGCGAACTAAGATTTTAGAAAATCAATACTTTAATTGCAACAACGAAGTTCAATTTGCTTATCTATCATTAATAGGTAATTGAAATAAATAGATAATTTTAATAACTATTAAATAACTATTAATACTAAGGATGGTTCAATTGTGATATTCAATATATAAGAAAACATCTTTCTCATTGTCAATAAATTATAGTAAATGGATAAAGTGAATTAGTTCAATTTATATTGTGTCAAATAGAAGCATACATATTATTTATCCTTTGGTCCATGCATAAAGAAAATTAACTAATCCTACGCTTGTTTACTGAATCTGTGGCTAAGCTGGGAGGATACCGGTTCTCACTTCGGAGCTCCCACGTTCGGGCTAACGATACCGGCTCTCACTTCGGAGCTCCCACGTTCCCCTCACCTGAGGGCTAACATCTGCATATTACACCCAAACGATAGGACTGAATTGGGGATTTTAGTCTGTCACTCTAAAATCTCCAATTCTAACACCCAAACGATAGAAATTGGGGATTTTAGTCTGTCACTCTAAAATCTCCAATTCTACACCCGATAATATTATTTCCATATTTATTTGCACCCAACTTCCAAGGGTTTTGACCTCCCTGAATCTTGGATGTAATTAGCATTTTAGTTCTAAAACGCTACATATTTTAACAAATCAATTGGCCAAATTGAAAATAAAANAAATGAATTAGTTCAATTTATATTGTGCCAAATAGGAGCATACCTATTATTTACCCTTTGGTCCAGGCATAACAAACATTAACTAATCCTATGCTTGGTTACTGATTTTGTGGCTAGGCTGGAAGGATACCAGCTCTCACTTCGGAGCTCCCACATTCCCCTCACCTGAGGGATAACATCTACACATCAACACCCAAGCGATAGGACAGAATTGGAGATTTTAGTCTGTCACTCTAAAATCTCCAATTCTACCCCCGATAGTAATATTTCTCTATTTATTTACACCAAACTTCCAAGGTCTTTGACCTCCCTGAATCTTGGATGTAACCTTCACTTTAGTTGTAAAACTTAACATATTTTAATAAATCAATTGACGAGATTGAAAGTAAATTAAGATTGAAGTGAAAAGATCATCACAATTTCTTAAACATTTTCATGTNGAATGGATAAAATGAATTAGTTCAATTTATATTGTGTCAAATAGCAGCATACCTATTCTTTACCCTTTGGTCTAGGCATAAAGAATATGGACTAATCATATGTTTGTTTACTGAATTTGCGGCTAGGCTGGGAGAATACCGGCTCTCACTTCGGAGCTCCCACGTTCCCCTAACCTGAGGGCTAACATCTACACTTCAACACCCAAATGATAGGACCGATTTCGGGACTTTAGTCTGTCACTCAAAAATCTCCAATTCTACGCCCGATAATATTATTTCCCTATTTATTTGCACCCAACTTCCAAGAGCTTTGACCTCCCTGAATCGCGGATGTAATCTTCACTTTAGTTGTAAAACTCAACATATTTTAACAAATAAATTGGCCAGATTGAAAGTAAATTAAGATCGAAGTGAAAAGATTATCACAATTTCTTAAACATTTTCATGGCTTCACCAATTCAAATCACCATTTCACAAATCTTGAGACAAGGAGAAAGACAGAGAAAACTACTCAGAGCTCATGGGGAAAACACAACAAAACTCAGAATTTATATATAAAATTAAATNTCTTAAACATTTTCATGGCTTCACCAATTCAAATCACCATTTCACAAATCTCGAGACAATGAGAAAGACAGAAAAAACGNCAAATCACCATTTCACAAATCTCGAGACAAGGAGAAAGACAGAGAAAACTACTCAAAACTCATGGGGAAAACTCAACAAAACTCANACTCAGATCTCATGGGGAAAACACAACAAAACTCAGAATTCATATATAAAATCAAATTCATACAAACTACAAGTAGATAACTTATCTCTAGTTTCTCCCCAAGAACACTCTTCGAAGTTCCTCTGAATCTCTTCCNTACCAATTCAAATCACCATTTCACAAATCTCAAGACAAGGAGAAAGACAGAGAAAACTACTCAGAACTGATGGGGAAAGCACAACAAAACTCAGAATTCATAAAATCAAAGCCATACAAACTATAACAAGTAAATAATTTATCTCTAAATTTCTCCACAAGAACACTCCTTAAAGTTTCGTTGAATCTCTTCCTTTCTTTACAACACACGAAATTCCTCTTTGAAGTAGCAAGGAGGAAGAAATCTCTCATANCACACAGAATTCTTCTTCGAAGTAGCAAGGAGGAAGAAATCTCTCACTTTCCCTCCACTCTTACAATTTTTTCAAGAATTCCTCACAATTCTACACTCTAACAAGCTCTAAAAGTCTTTCCCAACCTTTCAAAACCTTCCTTTTTTCTCCTTCCCCCCTTTATTTTTGGCCAAAATGTTCTCTTTAAATATGTGGATGAGTTTTCCAAAGAGTCGCTTACGCACCCCTCCAAAATCTGGCCTTATCCATTGTACATGTCACATAACCATCAACCCTGACATTGGCGGCCTCGATGGCGCCGTCCGCGGCCTTCCAGAAAATTTATTCTGTAGCCTCGGGAAAAGCTTGCCGTCGGCGGCCTCGATGGCGTCGTCGGCGTCCTAGTGCAATTTTCCACATTTTGGTCCTTTTTGCTCCAAATTCGCTCCTTTTTTGCATCCTTTTGCTCCATTGACCCTAATTCGNATTTCTCGAAGAATTCCTCACAGTTACACGCTCTAGCAAGCTCTCTACACACTAATGGATCCTATCTAACCTTCAAGACTCCTTTATTTTTGGCCAAAATCTTCTTTTTAAAGATGTGGATGAGTTTTCTCAAGAGTTGCTTATGCACCCCTCCAAAATCCAGCCTTATCCATTGTACAAGTACACATAACCGTCGATCCCACCGTCGGCGGCCTCGATGGCCCCATCGGTGGCCTTCTGGCGATTGTTTTCCTATAGCCTCGGAAAAAGCTCGTCGTCTGCGGCGTCGATGGCGCCGTCGCCGCTCTAGTACAATTCTCCACATTTTAATCCTTTTTCTCTAAATTTGCTCGTTTTTTAATCTTTTTGCTCCATCGACCTTAATTCATCATTCCTACAACAGAACATCAAAAATACCTTTCTTTAAAGTGCAATATCATTAAGAACAGTATAAAAAAGGGTACAAAAATCTCAACATATTTTACTTTGTTCAAAATTCCCCAAACTTAAATATTACTTGTCCTCAAGTAATTTTAGTGCTATATAAAAGTTATGATCTACTGCAGTAATATTTTAATTCAGAAATACTATAAGTTTGATTTAGATAAATATCATAGTGAGATTTTCAGAAAAAAAATCAAGTAATTGAATTAACTCCGTAGCCATCAGATTATTTAGTCATCAAGTTTTAAGAGTTCTGGTTTTCTATTTATTTCAAGAATGACTATAGATTGCAATATTAAGTCACTTAGAATATCCATAAGGTAAGAACTTCATGAGAACTTTGTTAGTAAAAAGATCTATTCCATAAAAATAAGTTCAGGAATGTATTTAAGTTTTCACTTTAGGTAGGTCCAGTGAAGCCAATTTTTTATTAGGCATATCCTCAAGCTTCTCCTCACTTTCATTTCTCTTTCTTTTTTTCTTTTTCATTTGGATTGTTTTCAATCCTTTCTTTTTTCTTTTTTTTTCAAGTGAGGCTTACTATATTTGTTNGAGGAAGAAATCTCTCACTTTCCCTCCACTCTTACAATCTCTCGAAGAATTCCTCACAATATTGGAACTCTAATAAATTTTCTATACACTAATGGAACCTCTCTAATTTTCGGCCAAAATCTTCTTTTAAAGTTGTGGATGAGCTTTCCCAAGAGTTGTCTAACCATCCATTCAAAATTTGGCGTTATCCAAAGCTTGAGTAGGCATAACTGTCGATCTCGCTATCGGCGGCCTCGAGGGCGCTGTCGGCGGACTTTTGGAGAATCTTGTCCTGTAGCCTCGAGACAAACTCGTCGTCGGCGGGGTCGAGGGTGTCGTCGGTGACCTAGTTCAAATCTCCACATTTTGGCCCTTTTTCACTCCAAATTCGCTCTTTTTGCATATTTTTGCTCCAATGATCCTAATTCATCATTCCTACAACAAAACATAAAAAATACATTTCCTTAAAGTGCAATATCACTAAAAATAGTATAAAATATGTATGAAAATCTCAACATATTTTCATTTGGTCAGAATACCATCTAGCATATGCCCTACTGTTGCTACCCTAAGGTCCTTGCAAGTATTATAAATAAATACAGAAATAAAAGCAGTAAAAATGTGCAGTAAAAATGCAGCAAAGCACAGTAAATGTAAAATAAACATGTGTAAATGAGATTTCTACCGCTGCTGCAAGGTTAATACAACAAAATATAGTAATGTGCAGAAAATATAAACAAATCGTAAGAAAATATGAGGAAAACTTTAAAAGGTCATAAGAAACTTCGAGCGAATAAAATAAAATGCGATGTCATTTATCGAAAATCAAAACTAGGTGTAAGAAGTTAAGTTATGGGGGAGCTCCAAACCAGGACTAAAGCCTTAGCAATTCTTCCCGAAGGAACTCTGTAGGCAACTTGTAAGTATCATGTCTGTGAGACCAAACAAAGGGTAAAAGGCTACCGACCAGGCAATAATAAGAGGATGGTCCTCAACCCGGTCTGTGTGACTGACACATAAATTTGTTCTGAATAATAATTTAAAAGTGAAATTTTAATTTGTCATGCAAAAGTAATTTGAATTTTGTAAACATTTAACAAACAAAATACAAGTTTTTATTCAAAAAGTATATTTTTAATTGCATTTTAAAAAAACAAACATTCATAATTCAGTCACACCGACAGGCTAGGATCACCAATCACCCATGAGAACGACGGGTAAATCTTTACCAAATGTTCGGGGGCAATAATACCAATCCCTTACCCACTCACGAGTATAGGGAATACATTACCCCTCACATACTAAGATAACGTTCTCATCATTGCTCTTACCACCAAGACCGCCAACTTACACGAGCCATATAATCCATATGTGGCATTTAAAAATGTCCCCAATTGCAGGAGATTCTGAGTGTAAAGTTCAAGCTCAGATTCAGGAGCATTGGATTTCATTGTAGGTTAGGTTAGAATGGGGATTTTCATCAGTTGATTTAAAAGGGTCATGCTCATTTCTTGAAGGATCTTAAAAGATTTCACTTGGTTTGACTTATCTTTTAAGGATGAATTTCCCCAACAAATTGTGATAAGTTAAATTTTCCTCTGAGATATCTAAAGTGTTGAAAAGATGTCCAGAGAGTGATTCCAGACAACCTTGGAATTTCTTGGACTATCTCAAGTTTTATAGGTTTTATCACCTTGTTGTGTCAATTACCCCATGTTGAATTAAGATTGAATTTGTTATGTTTGGGTTTGTGCTCAATGTTTTAACTAACACATAGATTGAGGATAAATGATTAATTTCAACATCTAATTGAAAGCTGAGTGGGCAAAACCATTTTGGGTGTGCTTGTGAGACTTAGGAAATTTACACTCTAGCTTAGGCTTGAAGTGTTTAAAGGTATTTCATTTTAAGTTAAGTGTTCTTCAACTAACTCTCAAGTGTCTTTAGACTAAACCTAGCTCACTATCAAGCTCTTAAGACTTAGGGGTAATTTTGTAATTTTGCAAAAGTTTATGAAGAGTGCGTTAATCTTAATTAAAAGAATTGTAGTTTAGTTTAACTAATGATTAGGGGTTCAATTGATAGCCTACTGATCTTTCAATTCATACCCTTTACTCTTGAATCATCTAAGTTCTTATTTACTCCAATTCTTAACAATTTACATAATAACAATTTTACCCTTTTGTAGGAATTATTGCAAATTGGTTGCTACCCAATTTGCCTTTTGGTTTCAATCATTGCAGTGGACTAATTATCATTTCTTAGTTCCCTCCCCTCTGATTAATCCTAAAAATTAAGCTTAAAGTGTAAAATTCTAAAACTACAATTCTACCCCTAGGGTTTACACCACTTAATTTTCAATTTTAAGTCCAATAAACAAGAGATCTCATTAACCTCTTAATCATGGATTAAGTAAGTCAACAGAGATGAAATTAGACTTTTCTATTATTTTTTTTTAGAATTAGTTATACTCAAAATAGTGAATTTAACATAACAATTAATTTAACTACTCAAAATATGTTCTCTATTCTTAGAAGGAATTTATGATGTTGCTCATTGTCGGGGAACTAATCAAAGCCAATTTTGTGATTTTTTTTAAATATAATTTAATTTTTATAATTTTCAATTGATTTCTTCAAGAGAAAATCAAATAGAAAATATATTTTCATTTAAAAAAAAATTATTTTTCTTCGACTCCCCTGACCATAGAGAACTCACCAAACATACTTTTGTAATTTTATGATTTATAATTTATTTTTAATAAATTTTTTTACCAAAATAGGGACATCTTCATTAAAAAATAGGGTTTCTAAGTTACGGGTATTTTCTAACTTTGGAAAAATCAGGAAACACTCCTAATGTCATGATGAATAAACTTTCAAAGTTTCAAGTCAAATAATTAATATTTAGTTTTTCATGGCTAAAATAAGTTTTGGAAGAATTACTTAATTTACAGAAAAATATTAAATAAATATTTTAAAATTTTGAATCAATGATTTTTTCTCTATTCAATGAGCACTAAGATATTCTTATTTTATTTTTATGATTTTTCTACACCAAGATATAATTTTTCAAATTTTAAATTAATTTTTATATTTAATTAAATCGGAAAATCTCATTTTTTTAACTTAACCATGGGAAAACTCAAATAAAATCACAATAACACCACAGTACTGCATAAATTAAATGATGGAATAGCACAAATAATACCAGAATACTACTGAAATACAACGCAAATAAAAATGGCAGAATAGTGCAAACAACACCAGAACACTATGAAATACAACATAAATAACAAGAATATTGTTCATCATCCCAAATGCGCCATAACACATGAATTGTCTAACTTCAAACCTTAAGACTTCTCTCGATTCACAACAAAATTAAGTGTGATTTGTTCCTAGACCTTCATCTAAGTGTGTAGATCATATTCATACTGCTACTTTATCATGAAATGCAAATTTTATTCACAAAGATCCAAATGAGGCAAAAAAAACTCTACTGTTTTGAGCCCTCGTCAATCTCATCATCAAAGAAGGATATTTTTTTTTTCAATTTAAGGTGAAAGGAAATCAAACATTTACAATTTAAGGTTGGTGACAAACCCATAAAAAACTGGAAGATGTAGGAAGAGATCGAAACACATAAGTTTCCTTGATGNTGCATAAAATTCTTTTACCACAGGAACTACCACGGTGGCAGTAGTGTAGCACAACACTTCCCATCTTCGCCGTTCGCTGCGCTTCCGCACTAATGAACTTTCGCCAATTGAAAACTTGCATTCTGGGATTATGAGGGAAATTGGATGCCATAGGAATGAAATTGACAGAGTTTTCTTCATTTTTGGGGAAAAAATATGAACTAGAGTTCGAATTTTGAGTTTAAAAAGACTATTCCCACCCAAAAAATGTCAAAAACCGCTCATCGAACACAAAAAACCGCCTCTTACCAGTCTTGCCGTCGGCGACGTCGAGGGCGTTGTCGGCGCGCTTCTATATTAAATTTTGCCTGGACTCTCGGGAAAATCCCGCCGTCGGCGCCCAAGGCAAAACTTTCACAGTTTCGCTCTAGTCCGAATGCGTCGCAATTTTTCTTTTTGGATCCAATTTTTAAGATATTTCCAGTGTAAATAAGAGTAGTAGAGCTTAATACTACTATAAACTAGTGATAAATTCAAATAAAAACTACTATAATCGCAAATAAAGAAAAGATAAATATAAATATGAATATAAATATAGGTTGCCTCCCATAAAGCGCTTGGTTTAACGTCGTTAGCCTGACCTATTCAGGGTTCATTCAGGTTGACTGGTCATTAAAACCTTTTTAAAAATTAGAGTTCAAAATATTTTTTTAATCTATGTCCATTTCCCATTTTCTGATCTTCAATTTAAACAGCTCCGTAAGTATAAACTTGAGTCACAGTAAATGGCCCTAACCAACAAGACTTCAATTTCCTAGGGAATAACTTCAACCTTGTATTGTAAAGAAAAACTTCTTGTCCTGGTTCAAAGTTCTTCTGGTTAATCTTCCGATCATGCCATAACTTTAGCTACTTCTTGTCCTGGTTCAAAGTTCTTCTGGTTAATCTTCCGATCATGCCATAACTTTAGTTTTTCCTTATAAATTCTGTCGTATCATAAGATTCATTTCTTAATTCTTCCAATTCATACGATTTCCTTGTCCTGGTTCAAAGTTCTTTTGGTTAATCTTCCGATCATGCCATAACTTTAGCTTTTCCTTGTAAATTCTGTCATTATCATAAAATTCATTTCTTAATTCTTCCAATTCATTTAATTGTAACAATCTCTTCTTACCAGCATCTTTCAAATTATAATTGAATTCTTTAATCGCCCAATATGCTTTATGCTCCAATTATTCTGGTAAGTGACAAGTCTTTCCAAAAATCA
>JXCR01148743.1:436421-450882 GCA_002079205.1 Phalaenopsis hybrid cultivar | reverse complement strand
GATCACACAAATAGCCTGGAAGATGTGAGGATTTAGGTCGTGACAAATGACAACCTCGAAATTCTAAGACGAGTTAAGAGTATATTGTATAGCAGGGCTATGCAAAGGCCTAAAGATAAGGTGAGGATTTACGTTGCATGAGAATATTGTATAGCAGGGCTATGCAAAGGCTTAAAGATAAGGTGAGGATTTACGTTGCATAAGCGNAAACCGTGGGAAGCCTCATTAGCAACCGTATGTTACCTCCTCCGAGGGATTCCCGATCATCCAATAGAGACATCTTCATTAGTTAAGTTGTGGTTTTGTATGATGTTTGTGATTAAATTTTGAGTTGTTTTATATTTTGAATGTTGTAGCGTTGTAGTTTTGTGTGATGTTTGTGATTAAATTTTGAGTTGTTTTATATTTTGAATGTTGTAGAATTTTGAATGTTGTAGCGGTGTGATGTTTGTGATTAAATTTTGAGTTGTTTTATATTTTGAATGTTGTGGCGATGAATTTTTTCTTGGTTGATTTTAGTTTTGGTTTTGGTTATGGTTATGGTTATCCTGATGGTTTTAGTTTTCATACAGGGTGACATCGTTGTTTAGCATGCAAATTTACAGTTATAAAAGTACAGTATGAAAGTACAAGAAAGACAACACTGAAAATTGTAAAAGTGTACCTAGCAAGTCCTCTCGTTTCACCACTTGAAACTTAAAATGCGTGTCAAGCCAGTTTTGAAGAGCAGGAAAGGTAAAATTTTGGCAATTTTCCTAACCCTATGTCATATCTTGGTGAGTCATTAAAAGTTTAATTAAGGATGATTTTATTGAGAGAAGAATATTAAGTTTAATAGGCCTTTGAGGTATCCAACAAGTTGGGAAGGGGAAGCAGGTCCACGCCTCCCTTTCACCAGCTGGTGAAAAGCCTCGAGTCCATTTAAACTTATTATGTTGTTTAATGGTTCATCCTGTAAATACCCTTATAACTCAGTTGAGCACTGATGTCTCAATTATCCCTAAGAATAAAGTAATTATCGCTTGTTATTCAATTTAAGAATGATGTGGCTAAAGACCCTTACAGGGGCAAGTTAGTGTAATTTGAACACTTAGCCAAATTTTTAATCATAATTGGGCTTAATGGTGTTTCAAGGTTGTTTGATTTAGTTATGTTTATTTCTCTGATCCTTCTTTAATCAATTTTTTTATTCAGCCTAAGTCACCACTAAGCCCTTAAGACTAGGTGAGTGTCTTAATTAGTTTTGAAAAGGGTTAAGCTTTAGTGGTCATGATTCATGATTTGGGTTTTATTTGAAAATCAAAATAAGTGGTATTAAATTGATTAATTGTTGGACTTCAAAAGTTATACCCCTAAGTCCAAGATCATTTAATTTTAATAAACTTCCAAATTTTAATAACTTCAAAAGTCATACCCCTAAGTCCAGGATCATTTAATTTTAATAAACTTTCAAATTTTAACAATTTAGAAATTTATTAATCTTAATTAAGAAAATGAGATTGGTTTCTACCAATTAACCCATTTGTGTTTCAAATCATCAAAATAAATTTATTTATTAATCTTAATTAAGAAAGTGAGATTGGTTTCTACCAGTTCACCCCTTTGTGTTTCAAGCATCAAATAAATTATAAAGAATAGAGGTTACCCATTTTCCCTCCTTGAATTAAGCCTAAATGTTAATTAAGGCAAAATTTCCAAAAATTACACATTTGCCCCTAAGGCTCTAACACTCCATAATTTGTTGAATTCAATTCAAATGACTTTGAAATTTTTATCCTACCTTATTCATGGGTCAATTAAGACATCAGAGGAGAAAATGTGATTTTTCAAAATTTAATATAATTTATTTAATTATTTTAATGCAAAAATAGGATTTTTTTAAAGAAAATTCTTAACTTGACCAAGGTGATTTTTAATCCCTTAAAATTTTTACTGGAGGTAGACCCAGACTAGATAAGCCTTTGGATAAAATTTCATAATTTTTCGAATTCTCTGTGATTTATTAGAATTATTTCAAGTTTTGGCTTATTTAATAAAAATAAAAATATTTTAGGTGGTGAAAATTAAGGTTTGTATTTTTGAAAAATCTCTCTAAGGTTAGAGAACACAAAGGAGTAAATTTTATAATTTTTTTATTTTCCTTTGATTTATTGGAATTATTTTAGTGAAAAATCATTTTTAGCCTTTTAAAGAATTATTTTTAAGCTTTGAAATTCAATATCTTTTTTTAGAAAATCAGGATAAATATTCTAATTGTTCCTAAGTGATTAGGAAGCAATTTAGAACATTTCTATGAGTTTTATTTATTTTTATTATTTTTATGAATTTTTAATTATTTAAATATTTAAAATAGGCTAAAAATCAAGTTTTTATTTTAAATATCATTTTTTTAAAAAAAATACCCCTGATCACAGAAAACTCAAAATACTAAATTTCATATTTTTTTGAGTTATATTTTGATTTTTAAAGATCATTTAAATGTCAAAAGTGGAATTTATCCTTAAAAATCAACTTAAGTTGTCACATGAACTCAAAATATTTTAAAATTTTTATGATGAGTTCTGTCGATCATAAATCACAGTGGAGATTAAAAATCAAATTATTTAAATGTTTATATTTTTCAAAATTAATTATTTTAGTAATTTAGTGTTTGTAAAATTTAAGTGCATTTTAAATGACATGACCCATGAAATTATTTCCAAAGGCTTCCCTAGTTATGGTGGACCTTCAGTTTTAATTGACTTGACCCATGAAATTATTTTCAAAGGTTTCTCTGGTCATGGTAGACCTTCAAAATTTTTTTAGGATTTAATATCAATATGCTAATTTCCATGATTATTTTAAAGAAATAATGTGGAATAACTTGAAAAATATGAATCTCTGTATAAGACCCTCTTCTGACTTTGGAAAAATCAGAGGATATTTCCCTCGACAGATGTTGCAACATGCCAAAGTTTCAAACCAAGGTGATGTATCAATATGCATGGAGAATCAAATGATTCAAAAGAGTGTTTAATTAATTAAAAATAAAATATGCATAACATGGTCTTGAAATTTATTTCACATTATTTTTCTCTATTCACTTAGCAAGTGAGTATTTTTATTTATTTTTGTGATTTTTCTACACAAAGTTATGAATTTTCTAAGTTAAGGGTATTTAAATAAATATAAAAAGTATTTTTGGGATTTTTCTACACAAAGTTATGGATTTTCTAAGTTAAGGGTATTTAAATAAATAGGAAAAAGCACTATTTATCTATTTAAACAGCGCTGGACTTGAAATTTGTTCCACATTGTTCTCCTTTGTTCACTGAGCAAGTGGGTATTTTTTTTTGTGATTTTTCTACGTTTTCCTCTATTCACTGAGCAAGAGGGTATTTTTATTTTATTTTTGTGATTTTTCTACACAAATTCTCATCTATTCACTGAGCAAGAGGGTATTTTTATTTTATTTTTGTGATTTTTCTACACAAAACTATTCACTGAGCAAGAGGGTATTTTTATTTTATTTTTGTGATTTTTCTACACAAAGTTATTATTTTCTAAGTTAAGGGTATTTAAATAAATAAGAAAAGCCCTATTTATCTATTTAAACTGCGCGTGCTGACTAGATCCTAGGCAGCTCCAAAGGCATGCGTGGCGTGCTCTGGTTGGACGCCTCCGTCCACGTAGCTGCTGACTCAGCCTGCGGTTTATGTCCCGAAGTGCTGTCCGGCTCGATCTCCTCCCTCTATGTGATACACACGCGATCGGACGGCTCCCCGTCATCATTCCCGATAGAATGATCCCATGACCGTCCACACTAAAACCCTAAGATCTCAGCCTAGACTCAACCAAATCACCTCGGGTTTGATCATATGGACTCGTCTAAGTGAGACGAACATATTCATACGGTCAATGTACCATGAAATCAAGCCTAAGTAGATGGAGAATCAAAATAAGCTTGGGAGGAGGAGAAGTTTTATACCTTTGCTCTGAGAAGGGAGGCTTCAATCAGAGGTGCTCGGCACGTTTGTTGGGGTCCAAGGAGGCTAGGGATTGAGTCCCTGATCTTGGTGTAAGGCCTAAGTATGAATTCGATCAAGCTCGATGTCAGGTGTTTGTCTAGAGCTATGGTGGAGGCTATTTCAGAGGGTAATTTGATGGGGCTTTGGCTTCTTTCACTATTGTGAAGGTGCGGGTGAAGTTAATTTGAGTTTAGTGGACTGTGGAGGTGTATTGGGTTCTGTCCTAGTTTCCGGCAAGGTTTCAAGCTCAAAATTGAGATCCGGCAATGGAAATTGGTGGGGGAAAATGGTCGGAATGCATTGAGGGGATCTTAAGGAAGCTCTGTATAAAGTTTGGAGAGGCCTCTCTAGGAAAATTTTAGCATACCTCCCATGCNACTTTGTAATTGATTTCCTTGATTCTGTAATTGTTAACCCATGTTTAATATCAGCTCTTCCATAGACAACTTTTTCTCCTTAATTTGAGTATTAATGTTAAATCCTGGAAGATAAGAAGGTCTATACNGCCACTAGGCTGGCCGGCCGGCTAGAGGGAGGTGGCTAGGAGCTCAGGGAACCCAGAGGAATCCATCACAATAATTTAATACAAATGTGCTTTGAGATATCTTAAGCATGTGCATTTTTGGAAATAATATCCCTTAATTTGGGGAACCTTTGGTCCATGGCTTGATTTAGGTGGTTTCATGGTGTTTTGACTGGTCACTAAATTCAGGATCATTTACCCTATCCCGAGTGCTTCAAAAAGATTTCTTAAAATGACTTTAATTTTAAAAATCACGTTTTAAACCCATTAAATAATATTTCCCTAACATTTTCATCTCTCTAAGAAGCATATCCACTTATGCTCCAAAGTTAAACAAAACTAACATAGTTGATTCCACCATAGCTCTGTCGAGTCATTATAGTTCAAGACACATTTTAAAATTTCACTTAGCTAGAATGAAAAGTGAATGAAGATCTAAAATTTAATCATCATATTAAGTAATTTAAAATAATTTTCATGGTATTTAGCATTCCTACACATCCTACTTAATCAGCAAGGTAAGGTATAAAGTTTTACTTAGAAAGCATGAAGAACATACCACAAAGCTTCATTTAAAAAAAAAAGAGAATTCCACTAAATGATGTGTTTAAATAAACACAAACAATAAAATACACAAAAATTTTTCTTCCTGACCTTTATAACTAAAGATGCTCCATAAAATGCTTCCATTACTATTGCTTCTGAAGGATCTCTCTATCCTCACCCTTAGAAGAGGAAGGAGGAGATTCTAAACCAGACTACAAACTCACATCAATATCCCTAAATTTACCAATCCTAAATGTACTAGCATCAATCCTTCTACCAAACTTCAACAAATTCAACAACTCTTTTGACAGAAAAAATATAGACTCCATTTCCAGCCCATAGACCACTCAAAGACCTCCCAATAACTCCCCTCGATAGCCTTTTGAACTACTCAAAAATGCCTCAGGCAGTTGTTGAAACCTCAAAAATAGTCTCTTGATTTGCATAGAATAGTCTGGATGCCTTAGATCCCAAGCAAGTGGCACCTAGGCTCCAGTGTCATGATGCTTTGACACTAAGTGAGTGGTACCTAAGCGCTGCATTCTTAGTTTTCTAGGTGAGGGACTGACGCCTAAGAGCCCATGGGTCCATCGCCTAGGCGCTAATTCTTCATTTTGCTCTGTTGCTTTAGGCCCCTCAACATTTCTCCACTTCTAAAACCTATCATACTTGCAAGGAAAACTTGAAACAAACTTTCTTTAAACTGCAATTTCATCTATAAAAATGTACAAAACATTAAGAAATTTAAGCATTATTTTCTACACATTAAAATCCCACATGCTTAAAGGTTAATTGTTCTCAAGTAACACTATAATTTAAATACCAAATTTGTTAATTTGATGAAGTGGGTTCCATAAAAACTATCAACACTTATGTATCAAGAAATTTATAGTGATGAAAAATAATAACTCCAGTAAACTAGTCTAGTCCTAAGCTCTAAGAAACATTGCATTCAACCAAGAAAATATGATTTTTTATTCACTTTCAAAAAGAAATTAATAAATGTTGGATAGGGTTCATTAGTTGGTAAATATATAGAATGTAAGCACTCCTTTTAAAAATTTTACAAGTACTTCCTAAACTTTAATAAACTAAGGAATGTAGTGGAGTTGAGAATTTGAAAAGAAATAGTCAAACCAATTTTTGATATGGCTTCTCCTCATTTTATATTTTATTTTATGCTCTTTTTATTTACATAGGAATAATATTTCAATCCTTAGCATATTGTTGTGAGGATTATTATATTTAGATAAGCCTTGTAATAATTTTGAATTTCACTATCATCTCTTTAAATTAAACACTCTACATTCATCTTCTTTATAATTTTTCTTTTCAAACATTTAAGAAGTATTATATAAAAATTTAACTTTAAGGAGACTTAATTAATATGAATTATACATATATAAATGTACTTAATTTAACAATTATGTAACCCCTTTTAAAAGAATAAAGTCAAATTAGTGTTCTATAAGATGAAATGCAAAATTAATTCAACACTAATCTAGCCTAATTTGCATAATATTTGAAATGAATAAAATATGTTTTTCCTTTGCCAATATTATGATAGTTTCAAATTTAACCCCACATTCCTCAAGTTACTTAATCATAGCAATTCATAGTCAGTTTACTGAGGACAAATAAGTTTAAGCATTTAAAAGATTTTTCTCTTTTCCCAAAATTAATTCTAAACATTTTCAACAATTTAAAGCATGAATATAAATGGGAAAGATGGTCTAAAAATACTTCCTACCACATGTTTCTGTCAACAAGAACAACAAGTTTAAGCAGGAATAAACATACATGAAATAGCAAGTAAATCTAAACAAAATAGTACACTAAGCAAAATTACACTAGAAAGTCTGAATATTACCATAAGCAAATAAAAATAGTTCCACAATAAAAATACATACTTGTCCAAATAAAAGTACATCAGTACCATCATCAGTAAATGAAAACATTACATCCAAAATATTCACATAAAAGAAAAAAAATGAAAACCACTCGACATCCACATCTTCGTCAGAATCTTCTTCTTAATCATCATTTTACTCTTCTTCCTCGTTAGAGTCCTCCTCCACCAACTTACTATGCTCGTAAGATTGATAAGAAGTATACTCAGGAAACTCAATGGGATTGTTCCCTCCAATCGATTGATTCATCTTGTACATTGCCAACTTGGTGGCCTGAAAACTAGCAGACTAATCCTATTGGCTTTAATTCTGTCAATCCATATGTGATTTATGATCTACAAGATTTATATTATCATCTGCACTATATAAATTTCATCCTCAATCTTACACAATCTTTCTGACATAGAAGCCAGGCTAATGGAAGGACAAGGCTGAGAATAGGAAGAAGAGGGCTGAGAAGAAGTGGCACTAGTGTTGAAAACATCACGTTTACAATATAAACTCAAGTTGTTTTTGGAGATGGGCTTTAGAGACTAAAGCTTCTCCTCCTAACTCCCAAAATAAACACCTAAATCTTTGGCACAACAAGAAGATGGTAGATGGATGCCCCAAACTAATAGTGGATCCGCTTGTAGTATTGACTATGGAACGGTGAATGAGGGACCATATATCTATAGATTTCTTGATTTGGATGTAGAAATTCAAAGAGGCTCTATCTCTGGTAACCTAATTTAAATTGATAAAGGGAAGGAGCTTGAAAGAAATAAAGTAGCGCTAAGTCTTTGAGGCTACATTGAGCATGGAGGAAGGAAAGTTGATTTTATGATCATTTCGAACCTTCCAAGCCCCCTATCATCAGTCAGAAATCTAATGATCTCATCTAAATCAGTATCTACATGAGTGAAATAAGATTAGAACTATCACGTACATCCCTCAAAGAAATATAAAGTGGTGATCTGGGAAGAAGAGATGTCCATCTACTTCTCTCTCACTGATATTGAATCATCAGAAGCCTCTAAGAGATTAGCATAAATCTCCTTAACAACTGAAATCACAGCTGCACCAGTATTGTAACAAAGATTCTCTCAATCTCTACTTACAATCATCCTTTTAACATCACCTATAGAGTTGATGAATCCCCGCTTAGCAATAACCTTCTTCAATGTTAAGAAGTCATTGTATCGCCCCTTAGCTTTGAAACTTACTAATTTCTTCGTGTCAAACAAAGATTTAGACTGGTTGCCCTTTGTTTTTTTGTGCCATTGAGAAGTAAATAGATAAAAAAAATACAAGGAACAAGGATTGCTAGTAATATAGATGCAACAAGTTGCAAAGCAAGAGCACAATTAAGCTTTTTCCACAAAAATCTCCAATATGATGTTCTCCATCCAAAAACTGAAAAATGTCAGATGAAAATTCAAGGAAAACATTTAGGGAGTGAAATTTACCTCCTAGGATTGATTTCCACTCACAAAATCTTCTTGAATCAACAGAAATGGGAAGAAAAAATATTTTTCTAGATATCACCTCTCAGTGGTCAAAGAATAGAAGAGAGAGGGTTTATGGAAATGATATGAACCAACCAAGTTTTGGGATTAACAACTGAACAGAGAGAGTAGCACCTTGGTGCCGTGATAGCAGCACTAAGGTGTTGCTTGCCTAGAGTGGCGCCTTGGCTCCCAAGTGAGCGGTGCCAAAGTGGCCAAACTAATTTTGGCCTAGTTACATGTTCTGCAATAATCATCCCCCCACCCCAAGTTTTTAATCAGGCTTAATACCCTATAAATAAAGTTAAAAAAGGCCACACATCCTCTTTCTCATCTTATCTCTCTCCTCTATTCATAATCTCCAACAGAATCTACCTCTTTTGACTACGAGGTGCTTTCACTCATTTTTGTAAGGAAAATATCATGGATCGAATAGCACATTAACTATTTTAATTGGCTTATATGGTTCCAACCTCTTAGTACTATTTTGTTTGATAAAGTATACACCTCGACCTGTATAATAGAGGAATCATCCATCAGTCCTTCAAATTTTTTGACACAAAGATCATCTTAATAAAAGAACAGGCTCGGGAATAAGAAGTATCAAATTGAGATAAACTTGTCCCTTCTAAACTCAACTTGTCTCCTTTATATCCTTATGTTCGATTCAGTTTTATGCTGTAGAGAACACAGTTGCTCCTACTACCATAAAAAGACACAGTAAAGTTCAAGCAAAACGAGAAAATTAAGGATTCTTCTCCCTCAAATATCAAAATCCTAATCATAACAAAATAATTACAACACAAACATAAACACTCTAATAAAAACACTCAACACAATAACAACAGCAAACAAACCCAGAGACAAACTTGAGTTGCCTCCCAAAAGTGCTTAGTTTAACACGTCTTCAACCCGACGAATAAAGATATTTACTTAGGATGACCCAACATTAAAACCTATTTATCAAATGTCTCTCAACACCTAGATAGGGTGTAAGTATCAGCCCATTCACTTTGAACACTTTACCACTTTTAAGATCTTTAATATCAATTGCACCAATAAGATAAACCTTTACTACAGTAAAAGATAAACCTTTACTACAGTAAATGATCCTAACCACCTGGACTTAATTTTTCTAGAAAATAATTTCAATTGTTTATTATACAATAAAACCTCATGTTCAGACTTAAAATCTTTCCTAAAAATCTTCTGATCATGTCATTTTTTCATTTTCTTTTTTAAAGTTTTTGTGTTTTCATTAGATTCGAAATAAGTTTTGATGGGCGTAAATTAGTAATTCTAGAGAGACACGCTAAAATCTCCAATTTGATCCAGAAGTTAGGCAGCTATTAGCCTTCAGGCGGAGGGACAGTAGGAACTCTAGATTGAAAGCTAGTAACTTCTCAACCTATCCAAGGATTTAAGAACTTCTCTGGATGAGCCAATGCTCTTTATGCACTTACAAGAGGTTAAGGAATAAGAATGCTCTTATTTGATACAATATAATTTATAAGAATTTGACTTATTCATTGATTATAATCTCATTGCAAGGAGAATGATACTTTCTAAAATTTGAGCTCTTCTTCATAAAACTTAGTATAGTGATATTAAAATTTACTTTGAGTTTAGAGATAATAGTAGTAGATATTACTCACATAGTTTAAAAAGACAAAATTCTTACTTGCATTCTTAGTTAAATTTTCTACAGTTTAGATAGAGTTTCTTTGAGTTAATATTATAAGATTTTCAAATATCGCTATTGTATCGATATTTAGAATTCTATTAGAACCCTATATTACTTGTGTGATATGTATACTTGCGTTATCATCCTAGCAAATAATTAAAATAAATAGATATTACGTTAAATTGTTAAGAGTGGTAGTTATAAAAATTTAAAGAAATATTAACTAAAGTATATTAAGTATATTATTGTTGTGGCTGCCACAGCACCCGCATAAACAGCCCCATCTTCATCAGTGTAATCTTGAACATTCTTCAACGATGTAACTTGTATATGGGTTGTCATCGACCAAGCATGTGCTTTCCCAAAGGTGGTGTGTCGTTTGGAAACCTCATCAACTCAATTGCTTACACGGCTCGGTAAAATCGTTGCAGTAATGTCCAAATTCGAGGCTTCAAATCTTGCCTCATTCGGACTCTTCTGACTAACAGCTGACCAAGCAGCACTTTTCTGTTCGAATCCAACAATGAATTCAAAACTTCTGCAGAGATATTTGTTTGAGGCATTAGCCCTACCATTAGAAGGGCATTCTTCTTGATTATTATTCTCTTGCATATGGATATCTCCCTCATCCACACTTATAGTCAAGATTACATTCCTACTTTCATCTCCAACATTAATTGGTTCATAAGATTACGAATCCTTCTTAGATGATTCGCCCTGGTCATTCAAATCCTCCTTGGGCTACTTAGAATGACTTCTGCCATGCTGTTTAAGTGGAGAATGAAAGTAGTGTCTAACTTGGCTGTTTTTCAGCCGCAAGTTTACCACTTTCAAGATCCTTTGCAGGATTCTGGAAAGTAATTGTTGATTCAAATTGTACTAGTGAATGAATTAGTATTATTTCTTCATCTCTCAACTCTTCCAAATGCAAGTAATCATTATTCCTTTGTAACTACCAAGCTGATTGAATGCAGGTCAACTGGATGTTTTTCCTATGTTGATTTGGGTGTTAGCATAACTTGAAACCATATAATTCGTTGATTTCAAAAGATGACTTCAGCACAGTGCTTTTTACATACATGTCACTTCACCTTTGCATTTCAATGTGTATTCTGTATTTTTAAGAAGTTAAAACGGTGGAGTTTTTTATGTGACAAGCATGATTTGGGTGGTATAAATGTGAAATTAGCATTTAAGTGTTATACATGTAAATACGTAGAAATTTAGTTGTATGTATGTAAATGACCCCAACTATTAAATTTGCAAATCCTCTCTTTGAGATGTGCTTCAAGTTTATGTTTGTTTCTTTCCTAACTTCAAAATGGTGAGATGAACCATATTTCATTGCATGCAGTCCAATTGATCCATCTTTTATTGCTACAGGAGTGAGCCGACGGAGGATCTTTTTGGTAATAGAATTAACTTCATCTACTTTATAACTCCATGTAGAGACGATAGAGGCTCATCTTCTCACAAGATTAAAGTTTATGCAAATAGCTTTACATTGTTTTTTTTGGAAATGTTTTGCTTTACTCTCCAATTTATATGGGAGGGAGGATGTTTTGTACTTTCATTCTGTAAATGTGTAAATTACTTACTAAATCATAAAAATGTAATTTTAATCTTTTTGGGTTGTCTAAATGAAAATGATCTTTTTATCTATTTGTTTTGAATAGTCTATTTCATTTTGTAAAAATAAAAATAGTGGTATTATTAATGATATGAAAGATTTGGGTGGTATAAATGCAAAAAAGCAAAGCTTAGGTGTTCTATAAGGACATTGGCCCTTTGATAGCTCCAAGAATTTTTAACCGGACAAGTTCTCTAAACAAGCCTTGCTCGAGAGTCATGTCGTTGGTGTTTTTGTTAGGATTTTAGCAACTGGTCTATTCAATGTGCTTATATTACTCTCTTTGCTTTGCCTTCTAAACTTTCTTATTGTTCTTTAAATATCTTCTAATTAATTTTTCAAAAAGTGTAATATGCTTTTTCATGCCTATGTAAGGTGTTATGTTATGTATGTAAGTATCGTAGAATAGCTATGGGATATCTAAATACATAGGAATTGAGTGGTGTGTATGTAATTCTTTGTGTTAAAAGTAATTTCAATGCCCATAATTTTTTTATAAAATCTTTCACATCAGCAAACAATCGAAGCTGATCTGCCCCATAATTTTTTTTTTTAATTTATAACAATTCGATAGATTAAAAGAAAAAATTTAATAAGTCGTCCCGTTAGTGGCGACTTTGCACTGGCGTGGACTTTGCCAATTCTCAAATTTTTTTTTTCCCACATAGTGAGAGTTTTTTTGTTGTTGTTGTTACTTTTGTGTCCATTAAAAAAATTATTTTTTTCATTTTAAAAATTTCTCCTTGTGATAATTGACACACATAAACTAAATTACTATAATCTTTTAAGTCGATTAAGGTGGTGTAGGTTGAGCTCATTAACGATTTGTGTTTGAGATGGGTTGACTCACTTCCAAGACTGCCCATTCCCTCCAATTCCTCCCCTTCCTCAACTTCAAGTTGATCGGTCTGAAGAGTCAATCGAAGGAATTTTTATTCGGTACGTGTACCGCATGAAGGCTTGCAAACGGTAGTCAATAAGAAGCTGACACGTAGAATCCAGCCCACTGCTATTATTTATGTTAAAAACTCTATTTTTTGACGCCCGACCAGGCCCGGCCCTCCTTTTTTCGGAAAATTTAATGCATAAGGTCATTTTCTGGTTTTCCCCCACTTCACTTTCATACTTTAGGGTTTGGAGCTACAGAGATGGATTGCTCTGCCGACGAAGAGAACGACAACCACTTCCAGATCCGTGCGAGTTTAACTTCGTTCAGAATATTTTTGACGAAGACAACGAGAAGGACATCCAGATCCATGTGAGTTTAGCTTCGTGGAGAATGTTTTTTTTATCTTAAAAATATTGTTGTGGTTTGGGTTCCTGGGTTTGTGCGAGTTTTACTTTTTGATTTTGTGGATAGTTCTGGCATTTGTCTGGGTTTATCAGAGGTTTAATTAGTTGATTTAAGAGTATTTCTTTAGTTTTTTATCTGAGGTATAGTTCTGACATATCATTGCTTGTGTTTAACAATTTGTTTCTCTGGGTTTATCAGAGTTTTACTTTAGTGGTTTTCATTTTATTTGAAGTTGTTGTTGTTGTAATTGTTTATGTTATGCTTGCACTTAGGTCGGGGTAATGGTTTATAGTGTTACCACGGTATTATCTTGGCAGTATTCTCGTGTCATTTTTGTTAATGAGGGATGTTGGTGTTATTGTGAGGTTATTGTAGTATTATTATGGTTTTATTGTCGTACTATTGTACTGTTGAAGAGTGTTTTTTTGTTGCGGCTTTATGGTTTTATTGTTGTGTGATTATGTTGTTATTTTCTTTTTTGTTGGCGTTATTGTGGAGTAATGATTTATAGTATTACTGCGGTATTATCTTGGCAGTATTGTCGTGTTATTTTTGTTAATGAGGGATGTTGGTGTTATTGTGGGGTTATTGTGGTATTATTATGGTTTTATTGTTATGTTATTGTACTGTTGAAGAGAGCTTTTTTGTTGTAGCTTTATGGTTTTATTGTTGTGTGACTATCGTGTTATTGTCTTTGCTGTTTTAATAGACGCACCTCTTTTACTAGTGTCTTCTTATTTGTATTTCTATAACTTAAATCATTGCATGCAGGAAAGCAGGAAGATGGGTGAACAAGCCAAGTACTTTTTTTTGTACCATTTGGCACAAATTTGTGAGCAATGAGATAGAGTTATTTATTGTCTCATTGAAAGTTTGGTCAGCATCATGAAAAAGTTAAAAATTGTAATATATGTAATATTCGTTTTAGTTGAGGAAGAGTTTCCTGATTTCTCGAAGGCAATAAGATGGAGTTATTTAGTGATTCATATAATTTTGATTAATAAGCAGTCGAAAAATCATTCACATCAATGATCAAAGGTTGATTGAGAGGAAGTTTCAGGTGGTTCGCACATCTAAAGTTGATCGAGTTATATAATCTGATGTCAATGCCGAAGATGAGATTTGTATCAAGTAAGTAGTAATGGGTTTGTTAAACTGTGGAAATAGAATAAAATGTAATTGTAAGTTTTGATGTTCGGTACCGCATGCAGGCCTTCATGCAGTACACATACCAAATAAAAATTTCAATCGAAGACATTGAGAGATTCTTTAATCTCTTGTTGCTCGCTTGGATGGACAATGAGATTGAAGTGAAATAGACAAATATATATATATATATATATATATATATATATATATATATATATAATTTTTTATTTT